>ONZH01002478.1:0-52137 GCA_900303285.1 Rhinella marina
CACTCCATTTTTCACTGGACTGTAGTACATATAACTGAGAAAAAACATAGTCTTTAAATGGCGGCTATTTTACCGCAAACCACTCCATTTTTCACTGGACTGTAGTACATATAACTGAGAAAAAATGTATTTTATAGAGTGACGCTACTGTACAGTACACTACATAATTGTTCATTTGACTGTAGTACATATAACTGAGAAAAAACGTATTTTATAGAGTGACGCTACTGTACAGCACACTACAGAATTGTTCACTGGACTGTGATATATATAAATGAGAAAAAAACATAGTCTTTAAATGGCGGCTATTTTACCACAAAGCGCTCCATTTATCACTGGACTGTAGTACATATAACTGAGAAAAAACGTAGTCTTTAAATGGCGGCTATTGTACTGCAAACCACTCCATTTTTCACTGGACTGTAATATATATAACTGAGAGAAAATACGTATTTTATAGACTGACGCTACTGTACAGTACACTACATAATTGTTCACTGGACTGGAGTACATATAACTGAGAAAAATCGTATTTTATAGAGTGACGCTACTGTACAGCACACTACAGAATTGTTCACTGGACTGTAGTATATATAGATGAGAAAAAAACGTAGTCTTTAAATGGTGGCTATTTTACCACAAAGCACTCCATTGTTCACTGGACTGTAGTACATATAACTGAGAAAATACATAGTCTTTAAATGGTGGCTATTTTACCGCAAACCTCTCCATTTTTCACTGTACTGTAGTACATATAACTGAGAAAAAACGTATTTTATAGAGTGACGCTACTGTACAGCACACTACAGAATTGTTCACTGGACTGTAATATATATAATAGAGAAAAAAACGTAGTCTTTAAATGGCGGCTAGTTTACCGCAAAACACTACATTTTTCACTGGACTGTAGTACATATAACTGAGAAAAAACGTAGTCTTTAAATGGCAGCTATTGTACCGCAAACCACTCAATTTTTCACTGGACTATAATACATATAAATGAGAGAAAATACGTATTTTATAGACTGACACTCCTGTACAGTACACTACATAATTGTTCACTGGACTGGAGTACATATAACTGAGAAAAAACGTATTTTATAGAGTGACGCTACTGTATAGCACACTACAGAATTATTCACTGGACTGTAGTATATATAAATGAGAAAAAAACTTAGTCTTTAAATGGCGGCTATTTTACCGCAAAACACTCCATTTTTCACTGGACTGTAGTACATATAACTGAGAAAAAACGTAGTCTTTAAATGGCAGCTATTGTACCGCAAACCACTCCATTTTTCACTGGACTATAATACATATAAATGAGAGAAAATACGTATTTTATAGACTGACACTCCTGTACAGTACACTACATAATTGTTCACTGGACTGGAGTACATATAACGTAGACAAAACGTATTTTATAGAGTGACGCTACTGTACAGCACACTACAGAATTATTCACTGGACTGTAGTATATATAAATGAGAAAAAAATGTAGTCTTTAAATGGCGGCTATTTTACCGCAAAGCACTCCATTTTTCACTGGACTGTAGTACATATAACTGAGAAAATACATAGTCTTTAAATGGTGGCTATTGTACTGCAAACCACTCCATTTTTCACTGGACTGTAATACATATAACTGAGAGAAAATACGTATTTTATAGACTGACGCTACTGTACAGCACACTACAGAATTGTTCACTGCACTGTAGTATACATAACTGAGAGAAAAAACGTATTCCCTAGACTGACGCTACTGTATAGCACACTAAATAATTGTTCACTGCACTGTAGGATATATAACTGAGAGAAAAAACGTATTCCCTAGACTGACGCTACTGTACAGCACACTAAATAATTGTTAACTGGACTGTAGTATATATAACTAAGAGAAAAAACATATTCCCTAGACTGACGCTACTGTACAGTACACTACATAATTGTTCACTTGACTGTAGTACATATAAATGAGAAAAAAACATAGTCTTTAAATGGCGGCTATTTTACCGCAAAGCACTCCATTTTTCACTGGACTGTAGTACATATAACTAAGAAAAAACGTATTCCCTAGACTGACGCTACTGTACAGTACACTACATAATTGTTCACTGGAGTGGTCCCAGCCAGCAGCCAGGAGGAGACCAAAAAAAAAAAAGGTGCTTGTAGCCCTAAGAAGGGCTGTTGGGTTCTTTGTGGGTGATTCCTGCCTAACCAACATCTAAATTTTGGCCCTAACACTCTCCCTGACAGACAGCAGCTCTATCCCTAATCTCATGCAGGGGGCGTCTGACGCGAGCAGCGCGGGACCAGATTCTTATATTCCCAGGTCATCTAATCTGGCCAGCCAATCCCTGCTATTGACTTGTAGGGGCACCAAGTGATGCTAGGAGGTACCAAAGACTCTCCTGCATGTTGATTGGCTGAGAAAAGGCGCCTAACATGCAGGAAGAGGAAGATGCCATTTCCTCGAGTATCGCAATATGCTCGTCCGAGTAGAGAGCATATGCGAATACCCTAATGCTCGAACGAGCACCAAGCTCGGGCGAGTATGTTCGCTCATCTCTAATGATAATGCATCTTGCCATAGAGCAAAAACTGTGAAAATGAAAATCTGTGGTGGAAGTTAAAGAAAATGGTCCATGACAAGGCTCCAACCTGCAAAGCTGATCTGGAAACACCAATCAGAGAAAGCTGGAGCCAGATTGATAAAGAGTACTGTTTGTTACTCATTAAGTCAATGCCTCAGAGACTGCAAGCAGTTATAAAAGCCAGAGGTGGTGCAACAAAGTACTAGTGATGTGTTGGAGTGTTATTTTGTTTGTTTGTTTTTCATGATTGCATAATTTTTTCCTCAGAATTGAGTGATTCCATAATTTGTTCCCTGTGCTTGTTCTAAAAATGTAACTGTTACTGGCTACCACAATTATTTTTCTTGATTTCTTTTAGTATTTCTTAAAGCCAGAAAGTTGCCATTTGAAATGCCTTTAGCTTTTTGTCATGTCTGTGATCTGTTTTTTTTCAACAAAATTAAACAACTGAAGGAACATCCTCAGAGACTGGTGATTCCATAATTTTTGCCAGGGGTTATATATACAGAATGGCGAAAAGCTCAAATTCTCATTAAGACCCTGTGGTGTGACAATATTCAATCGGAAGATCCATTTAGCCACCCGTTGTGCCAAAAAACGTTTCCAGTCGCCACCCCTCCTACTCACTAAGACCCTATCGATGCCACTTACCTTAAGGACGGATCCATCGCTGTCATGATGGGTCCTAAAATGTCGTGGAATGGTTTTCAGACATGATATATCCTGCTCATCTTTTGCTGCCAAAATCCCCAAAACGTGTTCTCTGGTACGTCTGTGAAGTTCTTGTAAAGTTAGGCCCACATATAATAACCCGCATGGGCAACTGGCAACATAGATTACAATCGTGTTACAGGTAATCGTATGAGTGATTTTAAAAGTCAAATGTCCCGATGTGTCTGAAAAAGAAGTTGTATTAAGTATATTGGGGCAAGCGACACAACTCCCACATGGTCTACAGCCCCATTTCGGGCCTTTAGAACCAAAAGCTTTCTCAGGACTAATACCTTCATAATGGCTAAGAACCGCCATATCTCTTAAGTTCTTCTCTCTTTGATAGGTGATAGAGGGTACATAGAGAGATGTCAGAAAAGCACAGATAAGAGCACAATATAGCCTATATTGGATAATTAATATTATCAATGAGCACTACTTTTAGAGTCACCAACTAGTGTTAAAGGAAGTCTTTCACCTGTTCTTCACCAATATAACTAAGAGCACTGCCCCACAGAAGATCACATACACATCGCAGACATACCTGTGTGCACTTTGTGTCTTTATTCCATGTCCAGGAAAAGCACTTTTATTCTGCAGAAAACAGCTCCCAAGTGCCCAGCTCTGCTGCTGCAAGTGCTCAAAGCAAACCAGACTGAAGAGGGGAGGGCTGCTTTAGCTGCTTATATCTTGGGATTGGTAGCAGATAGAAGAATGGTTCTGACCTTCTTTGAAAGCTGGCATTCAGTATATCAGAACACTCACATATATATATATATATATATATATATATATATATATATATATATAATCAAGTCGGGTGAAAAAAGCTGTTTTTAGTTTCACTTTCAGCTGGGCACTTGAGAGCTCTTTTCCAGCAGAATAAAAGTGCTTTTTCTGAACATGAAATATAGACAGAGTGCACACAGGTATGTTTGGGATGTGTTTTCAATCTTCTGTGGGGCACTGCTGTTTGTTATATAGGTGAAAAACAGGTGAAAGACTCCCTTTAACCCCTTCACCCCCGGAGCTTTTTTCGGTTCTGCATTTTCGTTTTGCGCTCCCTGCCTTCAAACAGCCATAACTTTTATTTTTCTGTTCACATAGCTGTATGAGGGCTTGTTTTTTGCGGGACAAGTTGTACTTTCCAACGCCACCATTTAATATTGCATACGGTGTAGTGGGAAGCGGGAAAAAAATTCCAAACCGGGTGAAATTGCAAAGAAAACGCTATTCCGCTACAGTTCTACGGGTTTCGTATTTACAGCGTTTGATGTGCATTAAAACTGATCCATTACTTTCATTCTACTGGTCAGTACGAATCCGGCAATACCTAATATGTATAGTTTTTCCTGCGTTTTCATAGTGATAAAATAATTAGAAAGTTGCCCTTTTTTTTTTTTTTTTCCTTGTCAAATCTTGACCCCTATAACTTTTTGGTATTTATGTGTACAGAGCTGTATGGGGGCTCATTTTTTGCGGGACGATCTGAAGTTTTTATTGATACCATTCTGGGGTGTGTATGACTTTTTGATCACTTGACGCCCGCCGCACCCGCGAGCGGGCGCCATGTGCCCGCATCGCCCCAGCGCCGTACATGTGAAGGCGTGAAGGGGTTAAGCAAATCAAAGCATTTGAAGTAGAAGTTTAGGAAAAATGTGACTCACAAATTTCCTGGTGCTTCATGGTAAATCAATTTTTTCCTAAAATGGTGGCGACATGTGCTACAAAATAAGATCACCCATAATGCAGTGCAGCCAGCCAATCAGCAGCTAGCCAGCCCCTATGATGTCACAGTCCTATAAGAATCCTAATCCCATCTGGTCTCAGCTATTTTAAAGTTAACTGAGCATAGGGAGAGATGTGAAAACTGCTAGGGACAGTGTTTGACAAAGCTTTAATTGTAGAATCTTGGATAGGGAGATAGTTTTTACACACTGTAGGGAGAACATAGGGAGACTGAATCAGAAGCTGAAAGGATCCATAGGAGACAGCTCAGTTTTCATCTATTCCTTCACATAACTATCTAATTGAACATTATCCACCCTTTTTAATAGATAAGCAATTCTATTACTCCTTGCTTTTCAAATTGGGTTAAATAAGCTTTCTAATGTAACTATTATTGGGGTATCCCCATTGTTTAATAGATAATCAATTCTATTATGCCTTGATTCTCAAAATATTATTGGGGTGTCCCCCTGTTAAATAGATAGGCAGATTTATTATACCTTGATTCTCAAATTGGATGAATAAGTAGCGTAATTTAACTGTTATTGGGGTGCCCACCTTGTTTAATAGATACGCAATTCCATTAGGCATTGATTCTCAAATTGGGGTGAATAAGCTGTCTATTCTTACTGTTATTGGGGTGCCCATCTTGTTTCTTAGATAAGCAATCCCATTAGGCCTTGATTCTCAAATTGGGGTAAATAAGCTGTCTAATACTACTGTTATTGGTTTTTCTACATTGCTACTGAATAACTTGCATATACAGTTACTGTACGGTATGTCCAACAGACAGGTGCCAGGGACCTCTGAGGGAACAAGCAGTGTAAAAATGTTGGTAGAGCCAGCAGAAGTAGCAGCAGAAGAAGGGGGGGGGGCTGCCATTGTCATCCAGTAGTCATGTTTTGACCAGCAATACAGCTGCCCTTGAATGATTGACTTAGTCTTAAACATCATCTCAACTGACATCAGACACCCACAGCCAGGAGTCTGTGGGTTCCTCTGACACCACACTTAGTTGGCATGGCACAGTAACAAGCTCTGTGCCCTCACCTGTCCTGAACCTGCTTCTTTTTCTCCCTGCTCCTTCTGTTTGGGAAGTGTTGTACGCTGTCGGCTCTACTCCACTTTTTCATACCTACAGGAGGGCTATTGAAGACAGTCAGCAGATACTTCCCAGTCCAGATTTGGAGGAGAGGTCCACTGCTTCCTCCTGTAGGTATGCAAGTAGCGACGATGAGAGTCACTTGGGAACAGGTGTTGTGAGCGGTCAGGAACACAGTTATAAGACTGGTGAAATTGACATAAGTGAGGAGCAGACAGTAGTGGATGATGATGTAACCAATCACACGTGGGAGCTGGGTGAAGAGGGGACTTCATCATCATTATCAGGGGGTGAGAGCAGTAGGGTGGTAGCATGCGGCTGAGCCAGCAGGGTACAAGAAAGGCCGTGAGTCAGCAGGGTGACAAAAGCGTGAGAGGTGGAGCCAAATGCGCCCAGGGTAGACCGCCTGCTACTCAGGAGTCCACCTGTCCATAAACAACTAGCAGTAGACCCTTTGAAGAGGCCACTTTATTTGTCAGTCACCAGAACTACGGGATGAATGATGTCATTCCACTCCTTCATGTGCTGGAGAAGATGCTGATAAATCTAGTTGGCCAGGGGATGTGTCACCTACATCACATGACCACCTGAGTCCTGTGGGGGCTGAACTGCTGGAGGAGGAGGACATTAATGCCCAGGAAATGTATACAGAAATAGGTGGTTTAGCTGCACGACAGGAGAGGAGCAGGAGGAGATGGAGGGCGATGAGGAAGACCAGGCAGGAGACCCCGATACACTGTGGCAGTATGCAGTGGAGATGGAGGCAGGTAGTCCCTCTGAGTCCCTTGCACAAATGGCCAGATTCATGCTGAGCTGCTTGCATAGTGACAGCCATATTATCACCATTTGGCATGGATGACTGGCTCTCCATGATTTTAGACCCGCGCTACTGGGCCAAAATGGGGCCTTTTTTACATCTGCTGAGAGGGATGATAAGCTAAACTACTATAGAGACATCCTATATATCAGGTGATTACTGCCTATGTACACCACCGCCCATCCTCACGAAGGTCTGTCTGGGGGAACCTCTAGCCTTACGCTCCACTGCCATGACTGCTGGAGGGAGGTGGGAGGGGGGGGCAGCAGCAGAATCAGCTCCGTCAGCAGTAACTTGAGTCTCCATTCTATGGTGAGCATGTTTCTTCACCCACCTACTGAAGAAACCAGCCAGCAGCAGCAGGACATGGACCAGAACCTGAACCAGCAAGTGGCATACTTGAACTGCACCCTGTCACCAAAGATCCAAGATCCCCTGGGTAGTGGGTAACCAAACATGAATTGTGGCCGCAACTGGCTGAGTTTGCCCTGGGCAACCTTTCCTGTCTGGCCAGTAGTGTGGCATCGGAGTGGGTTTTTGGTGCGGTGGGGGGCATAGTTACCACAAAGAGGACTTGCCTTTAAACACAAAAAGTTGAGAGATTATACTTTCTAAAGATGAATCAAGAGTGGATCAGCCAGGATTTAAACACACCAGTGCCTAATGCATCAGACTAGATCATTCCTGCAGTAATGTTCTGACTGCAGTGTGCCCCACCCCACCAGAACATCGTAAAAAATGGCCTGTTAATTCTGGAAATGTGCTTCAGCCACTGTTCTGATGCTGCCACCCGCCTGATGCCACATACCTGCTGCCTCTGCTTCTATCTTCTCCTACTACCAGTATCTTGTGCTGTTATTGCCACTGCTGTTTCCCCCATCTCCCCACTCTGTGACTGGACCGCTATGTTGACTCTCTATGCTGTTGCCACCCTCACCATTCTGTGACTGGGCAACTGTGTTGACTCCTCATGCTGTTGCCACACTCACCACCCTGTGATTGGGCCTCATGATGTTGCTACCCTCATGAGTCTGTTTTGGGGGCACTATTGTTTCTGTTTGTCCTTATTGACATCACAGTTTATTTTACTGTTCTCCTGATCTGTCATAAAATTAAAAACACAACGGATCCTGTCTTTGGAGCATCTGTAAGGCCTCTATCACACAGTCAGTATTTTGTATAAGGATTTGCTCATGATTTGGAAGCCAAAAGCAGGAGTGGGTCCAAAACACAGAAGACATGCAAACATTTTCATCACGTGTCATCTCTGTTTTGGACCCATTTCTGTTTTGGCCTTACCAATACTGATCAATTACTGACTAAATACTGACAATGTTAAGGCAGATACTCAAAAGACAGGATCAGTTTTTTTTGGGGGGTTGTTCTACTGACGGATCAGAAGAAGGGAAAAATAAACATTGACATCAATACAAATTTACTGCTGACACTCTCCCCACTCTAACATGGCACCACTACTTGTATCAGCGTGTAAAAGAACAGGTTCAATAGCAATCTATGTGGAAACAGTGCATGGTGTAAAATGAGACCACTCTTTCACTCTGTAGTAGAATCTTTGCCTATGGCACGGTTAAGTACATTATACCTGTCACAAACTTTGATCTGTAAGGCTGAGTTCACAACAGTTATTTGGTCGGTTAAAGGAAATCTGTCACCAGGATAATCGCTATTGAAGTAAAGCCATGGCCTAATAGCACTTAGTACCTTATTTCCAGATGTGCCTTTGCTTCAGCAATAAATTTTTTCTATCTTCTGAAAATCCAATTTATTTGGTATGCAAATGAGCCAGTAAGGTGCCCAGAGGGGTGTGATTCTTGCAGAAAGGAGCCCAGGCACGCCTCCTGCTAGTGCCCAAGCCTGCCCTCATGCTGGCAGCAGGGAAAAGGGGGGCAAAGTTATGGCTTGAATGTGATGTAGGAGGCGTGCCTGGGCTCCTTCCTGCAAGAATCACACCCCTCTGGGCACCTTACTGGCTCATTGCATACCAAATAAACTGGATTTTCAGAAGATAGAAAATATTTATTGCTGAAGCAAAGGAAAATCTGGAAATAAGGTACTAAGTGCTATTAGGCCATGGCTTTACTTCAAAAGCAATTATCCTGGTGACAGATTTCCTTTAATTCCAGCAGTTACTGTATGGTGAGCCAAAATCAGGAGCCAAACCTACTTACAGATAATGTATCTTCTAACAGAAGATATGGTTGGTGACAGTTGAACATTTAAACTGAGCGTGTGCGACCAACTCAGTGAAGTGGACAGAGAAATAAGGAAAAGAACAAACAGCTGGTGGTGCTATACAGATACATTTTATTGAATAGCTCAGTGGCTATTAAAAAATATAGAATATTTAAAGGGGTTTTCCAGGATTTAACTACTGATGAACTATTCTCAGGATAGGTCATCAGTATCTGTTCGGTGGTGGTCTGACACCCGGGACCCCCGCCGATCAGCTGTTCCTGTAAGCGCCGGTACCTTCTCCCCCACTCACCAAGCACAGCACCATACATTGCACAGCGCTGTGCTTTGTATCGCGCTCAGCCCCATTTACTTGAATGGGAATGAGCTGCTCCTAGGCCACGTGACCGATGAACGTGACGTCACTGGCCTAGGAAAAGATAAGAGAAGGCCTCAGCGCTCACATGAGCGCCGGTGCCTTATCGAACAACTGATCGGCAGGGGTCCCGGGTGTCGGACTCCCACCGATCAGTAACTGATGAACTATCCAGAGGAAAACTCTTTTAAGCTAAAATATTATCAAAGTGAAAAGTAAAAACTTTCAATAAATACTAATTGAAAAATAAATTTTAGCCCAAAATGAGTAGAATATAATAATAGAAAAATGCCACCAAATCTGATTGCAGATTTGTACATTTCACTAATGATTTTATAGTGACATCTTACTATAAATTATAAAATAAAAATTAGAGTCAATTTTTGTTTTCACCTCATGCACATTCCATTATTGAGAATATACAGTACTGCAACCTCCAAAGTATTTTCAGTGGGACTGAAATAGTTTTAACACATGGAAATGTAAAAGCACTCGGTCAAGCAAACAAGGCAGTAAAACAGAGAGCAGACGAGACAGTAGACAAGGCTGGACACGCAGTTATTTGAAATGTGTTGTAATTTGTCTTTTATGGCGCTGAAGTAGTTACAAAGGTCAGGTGTCTATAGTACTTTAACTAGAAGTTTAATGTATTTACCAAGACCATTTGGAAATCTAATTTATTTTCTTATAAGCAAATCCCGCTTCGAAAATGATAACATGAGGATCTTGCAATCATTAAGCATTCTCTTTGCTCCTCGGGGAAACATTTGCACTGACCCTATATTTTCTATTTGCTTAACACATGAGCGGCTTTCTTTGATATTATTCCCTTCTATAAACAATAACATTCAGCCCTTAAGACAACATTTCCAAATCAACTGAGAATCGGACATATTCATAATAATAAAGACCAAACATGGATGATTATAAATTGCACACAGCAATATCAAGTACCCCGTCCCTAGAGTCTTCTCTGTCAGCGTCTTTTTTTCTGAACACAGTATGTGATATTCATGATATATGCTTCCTGTTCCTTTTTATGATAATCCAGTTCTCTTCATATAATTCTATATACACATGGGTCTAACTATTATGAGGCAACCTGAACAAGCTGTTTCCAGCACACTGCTTGGATACAGCAAACTGTAAATAATTAAAGGGCAATACAGACTGCATATAACCTTGTCCATAGGGGACCGATTTAGTAAAGATATTAAATGTAACTGTGACAACTACTTTTCTAACACATTAATATTCTTTGAATGGCGGCAAATCCCCCTCCTCCATTTTTGTGACATGTGATAAATTGTATATTATTATCAAGGGGTAACAGTGAACATGAGTTAATTCCATCCTACTGTAGCTCCAGATGAGAACATTCAGAATTAAATACTGTAGTTACAATCCCAATTCCAATCGTTGTGTAAAATATTAATAAATGCAAGCAAAAACAGAACAACAATTCACAAATCTCATAGGCCCATTTTGTATGCATAATAGATCATAGAACACATATTACATGTTGAAAGTGAGACATTTCATGAAAAAAATAACTCATTTAGAACTTCATGGCAGCAAATCATTTTAAAAAAAGTTGGGACAGGAGGCAACAAAAGGCTGGAAAAGTGGTACTAATAAAGCAAAGATATATATATATATATATATATATATATATATATATATATATAAAACCATGTTAGAGATGCAGAGTCTCTAAGTAGTAAAGATCGTCAGAGAAGATCAGTGGAAAAAAACTGCGTCAAAAATTAAGGAACAATTTCAGAGAAATGTTCACAAAGTAAAGTTGCTAAGAATTAGAATATTCCATGATGTACAGCACATCATATCAACAAAATGTTCAAAGAATCTGGAGAAATCCATATGCACAATGGACAAGGCCGATCAGTGTTGGACTGGAGTGCCTAGGGCACACTAACATTTATTTTGGGGGCCCATCGTATGGATACAGTACATACCAAAAGTTTGGACAAACCTTCTCATTCAAAGAGTTTTCTGTATTTTCATGACTATGAAAATTGTAGATTCACACTGAAGGCATCAAAACTATGAATTAACACATGTGGAATTATATACTTAACAAAAAAGTGTGAAACAACTGAAAATATGTCTTATATTCTAGGTTCTTCAAAGTAGCCACCTTTTGCTTTGATTACTGCTTTGCACACTCTTGGCATTCTCTTGATGAGCTTCAAGAGGTAGTCACCTGAAATGGTTTTCACTTCACAGGAGTGTCCTGTCCGGTTTAATAAGTGGAATTTCTTGCGTTATAAATGGGGTTGGGACCATGAGTTGTGTTGGGCAGAAGTCAGGTGGATACACAGCTGATAGTCCTACTGAATAGACTGTTAGAATTTGTATTATGGCAAGAAAAAAGCAGCTAAGTAAAGAAAAACGAGTGGCCATCATTACTTTAAGAAATGAAGGTCAGTCAGTCCGAAAAATTGGAAAAACATTGAAAGTGTCCCCAAGTGCAGTTACAAAAACCATCAAGCGCTACAAAGAAAGTGGCTCACATGAGGACCGCCCCAGGAAAGGAAGACCAAGAGTCACCTCTGCTGCGGAGGATAAGTTCATCCGAGTCACCAGCCTCAGAAATCGCAGGTTAACAGCAGCTCAGATTAGAGACCAGGTCAATGCCACACAGAGTTCTAGCAGCAGACACATCTGTACAATAACTGTTAAGAGGATACTGTGTGCAGCAGGCCTTCATGGTAAAATAGCTGCTAGGAAACCACTGCTAAGGACAGGCAACAAGCAGAAGAGACTTGTTTGGGCTAAAGAACACAAGGAATGGACATTAGACCAGTGGAAATCTGTGCTTTGGTCTGATGAGTCCAAATTTGAGATCTTTGGTTCCAACCACCGTGTCTTTGTGCGACGCAGAAAAGGTGAACGGATGAACTCTACATGCCTGGTTCCCACCGTGAAGCATGGAGGAGGAGGTGTTATGATATGGGGGTGCTTTGCTGGTGACACTGTTGGGGATTTATTCAAAATTGAAGGCATACTGAACCAGCATGGCTACCAGAGCATCTTGCAGCGGCATGCTATTCCATCCGGTTTGCGTTTAGTTGGACAATAATTTATTTATCAACAGGACAATGACCCCAAACACACCTCCAGGCTGTGTAAGGGCTATTTGACCAAGAAGGAGAGTGATGGGGTGCTACGTCAGATGACCTGGCCTCCACAGTCACCAGACCTGAACCCAATCAAGATGGTTTGGGGTCAGCTGGACCGCAGAGTGAAGGCAAAATGGCCAACAAGTGCTAAGCATCTCTGGGAACTCATTCAAGACTGTTGGAATACCATTTCAGGTGATTACCTCTTGAAGCTCATCAAGAGAATGCCAAGAGTGTGCAAAGCAGTAATCAAAGCAAAAGGTGGCTACTTTGAAGAACCTAGAATATAAGACATATTTTCAGTTGTTTCACAGTTTTTTGTTAGGTTTATAATTCCACATGTGTTAATTCATAGTTTTGATGTGTTCAGTGTGAATCTACAATTTTCATAATCATGAAAATACAGAAAACTCTTTGAATGAGAAGGTGTGTCCAAACTTTTGGTCTGTACTGTACATTGAAATATTACCTGCTCACACAGCAACAAGATGCTACCATATGACTGAATATGGGTGTCCCTGTAGTAGCTTTGAGAAGGTAGGTCCTGGGAAGAAGAGGGCACTGATAACTTTCCTCTATACCTAGAAGTCATCTCAGCTCTGATTGTGTCTATTTGTGTCTATAATAATAAACTGGGGAGTTTCTATGTAGTTTTTTTTTTTTTTTAATGAACATAGGCTGGTTGAGGTGCTGTTCATTGAATATATGTATCTAGTGAAGTAAATCTACTGTGTTATGTGCCACTTGAGCAGGGGGTGGGAGATTAGGGGCCCATCTTGCTCAGGGGCCCACTGTCCAAGCCTGAGGCCGAGAGTCAATATTGGATGCTTGTGAATTACAGGATCTGAGGTGACACTGCACTAAAAACAGGCTTAATCCTCTATTGGAAATCATTGCATGAGCTCAGAGACACTTCCAGAGATCATTGTCTGTGAATACAGTTCAGTGTGCAATCTATAAATGCAAGTTAAAGCTGTATCATGCAAAGAAGAAGAAGCCATATGTCAACACGATCCAGAAATGGCACCATCATCTCTGAGCCAAAGCTCATTTAAAATGGACTGAAGCAAAAAGGAAAACCGCTATGTGGTCAGATGAATCAAAAATTGAAATTCTTTTTTAAAACCACAGATGCTGTGTCTTGCAGAATAATGAGGGGAGGAACCTCTAACTTGTTACCAGCACAGTTCAAAAGCCTGCATCTCAGATGGTATGAGGTTGCATTATTTCTAGAGATGAGCGAACGTGCTCGTAACGAGCACTGTACCGCTCGGCTCCCCTGCGCTCGCATGGGCGTAGGCAGCCGCTTCCGTCCTCCTCACCCGACGGAAGCGGCTGCCTACGCCCATGCGAGCGCAGGGGAGCCGAGCGGTACAGTGCTCGTTACGAGCACGTTCGCTCATCTCTAATTATTTCCTATTGCATGGAGCACTAGACACATCTAGAAAGGCATTATCAATGCTGAACAGTATATAGAGGTTTTATAACAACATATACTACCATCCAGACATTGTCTCTTTCAGGAAAGGCCTTACATATTTGAGTAAATAATCATAAACCACATACTGCATCCATAACAGCAGCATGTTGTTGCAGAAGAAGAGTCAGGGTTTTGAACTGGCTTGCCTTCACCAACAGAAAATATTTGGCACATCAGGAAATTAAAAATTCAGCAAAAACAAAAAAAAACAGTACTGTTGAGCAGCTCGAATTCTACATAAGACTAGAAAGGGGATAACATTCCTTATCCCAAAACTTCAGCAATTGTTCTTCTCACTTCCCAGATGTTTACATTATTGTTCCCCCTTTTTTTCTTTGTAAGTTTATACTGGAGGTGTGGCTACTCCATTTGGTCATGCACTCCTGACTAGCCCCGTCTGCCCCATAGGCTGATTTTAATTAGTGTAACTATAAAGCCGAGTGGACTCGGCATGCATGTTGGTACCTGCATCCCTGTATTAGTGGAGTACTTTGAAGCACCAGAAATGGCAAAAGGCAGAGTGGATCCAGCATGCATTTGGAACGAACACTCCCTGATTATATGGAAGCCAAGGTTGGCACATAACAGGTAGGAAATAGTGTTAGGTTCCCGTCCTACAGAGATCACCTTGACGATTTGGTGGACGGGCTCAGATAATTTTGTACAAAATATATTTGCCAAGAATCTCTAATTTACTAAACAAGCATAGCATTAGCTTCAGAATACCTCATATCACTATGGCATTTTGTGCTTTATCTGGTTGGCAGTGTGCCGTTGCATTGTGTATATTTTTAAATACGGTTATCATTGTGTGGATGTAAGTTTATCTACAGTGCCTTGGGAAAGTATTCGGCCCCCTGGCACTATTCAATCTTTTGCCACATTTCAGGCTTCAAACAAAAAGATATAACATTTTAAATTTTTGGTGAAGAATCAAGAGCAAGTGGGTCACAATTGTGAAGTGGAACGAAATTTATTGGATCATTTAAACTTTTTTTGTAATAATAAAACTGAAAAGTGGGGAGTGCAAAATTATTCGGCCCCCTTGCATTAATACTTTGTTGCGCCATCTTTTGCTGCGATTACAGCTGCAAGTCGCTTGGGGTATGTCTCTATCAGTTTTGCACATCTAGAGACTGAAATTGTTGCCCATTCTTCTTTGCAAAACAGCTCGAGCTCTTTGAGGTTGGATGGGAGAGCGTTTGTGAACAGCAGTTTTCAGCTCTTTCCACATATTCTCAATTGGATTCAGGTCTGGATTCAAGTCAGGTCTGGACTTTGACTTGGCCATTCAAAGACCTGGATACCACTTGGACCCACTTGTTGCTGATTCTTCACCAAAAATTTAAAATGTTATATCTTTTTGTTTGAAGCCTGAAATGTGGCAATAGGTTGAATAGTTCCAGGGGGCCGAATACTTTCGCAAGGAACTGTATATGTGTGGAGGTCACCCAGTACTTTTCTATATCTGAGTCACTATTATTTTATAAAAATATATTTTCTGCTTAGTTTTTTTCGTTGTGATTTTTCATAAAAACATGAAGCAATAGGCTGACACTTTCTGGTTTTTTGCAGCTCGCTTGTAAGTTTTGCTGTATACGTTGGGACAAATAAGCAGAGTTATCATCATAAGAGGGTGGTTTATTTAATGACAGCTTTGCTGTACTACTGAAGGACTAGCTACACTATACACACAGATAAGACTCTGTCTCAAGATTCTTAAAGGTTTTACGCACCCCGATGCTGAAAGCGACTGTCGGGAAAGAAGCGTTCCCTCCCGGCAGTCGCCAGATAGCTAGCAGAGGACAACGCTGTATGGGGAGAAGCAATCGCTATGCCATCACTCGTCCCCATACAGAACAGCGGCCCCGCGGCAGATCTTGATTACAGAGAACGATCTGCCAGCATGCTGAAAGATCTGAATTGTCCAATGAACGAGTGCTCATTCATCAGGCAATCAGAGGCAGTATGAGACTGCCAGATGATCGCTAATGAGCGATTATCGGGCAGAAAATCTGCTAGCCATTACTGAAGGACTAGCTACACTATACACACAGATAAGACTCTGTCTCAAGATCCTCAGCCATGATTTGGTCAGGGCATCAGACACACCCTTGAAAAATTATGATTGATGGCCTGCTGCTGACACTCAAAAACATTAGGGGTGAGGGTCTGCTGCTGAGCTGACCCTCTAAAACATTAGGGGCGAGTGCCTGCTGCTGATCTGACCGTGTAAAACATTAGGGGCGAGTGCCTGCTGCTGATCTGACCGTGTAAAACATTAGGAGCGAGGGCCTGCTGCTGAGCTGACCCCCTAAAACATTAGGGGTGAGTGCCTGCTGCTGATCTGACCGTGTAAAACATTAGGGTCGAGTGCCTGCTGCTGATCTGACCGTGTAAAACATTAGGGGCGAGGGCCTGCTGCCGAGCTGACCCCCTAAAAACTTTAGGAGCGAGTGGCTGCTGCTGATTTGACCATGTAAAACATTAGGGTCGAGTGCTTGCTTCTGATCTGACCGTGTAAAACATTAAGAAGGAGGGCCTGCTGCTGAGCTGACCCCCTAAAACATTAGGGGCGAGTGCCTGCTGCTTATCTGACCGTCTAAAACATTGGTGGCAAGTGCCTGCTGCTGATATGACCGTCTAAAACATTAGGCGTGAGTGCCTGCTGCTGAGCTAACCCCCTAAAACATTAGGGGCGAGTTCCTGCTGATCTGACCGTCTAAAACATTAGGGGCGAGTGCCTGCTGGTGACCATCTTAAAAATTATGGGTGAGGGCCTGCTGCTGATCTGACCATCTAAAAAATTGGGGGCAAGGGCCTGCTGCTGAACTGACGCTCTAAAACATTATGGGTGCGTGCCTATAGGTGAGGGCCTGCTGGTGACTGTCTTAAAAATTATGGGTGAGGGCCTGCTGGTGACTGTCTTAAAAATTATGGGTGAGGGCCTGCTGGTGACCATCTTAAAAATTATGGGTAAGGGCCTGCTGCTGATCTGACCATCTAAAAAATTAGGTGTCGAGGGCCTGCTGTTTATCTAAATTATGGGTGAGGGACTGCTGGTGACCATCTTAAAAATTATGAGTAAGGGCCTGCTGCTGATCTGAACATGTAAAAAATTAGGTGTCGAGGGCCTGCTGCTTATCTGACCGTCTAAAAAATTATGGGTGAGGGCCTGCTGGTGACCGTCTAAAAAATTATGGGTAAGGGCCTGCTGGTGAATGTCGAGGGCAGCCTAATAAGCAGTTTGATATGATGGAGGAAGAGGAAGAAGAGGACAAGAAGAGGAAGTGGTGCATGGGAATACAGTGGATTCAATAGACTCTAAAAGCCACATTTAAAGTTACTTTATGTTTAGCCGCTTTCCTCTGGTGGGGTAGCGAAGTCAGGGGCAATCCAGACCTTGTTCATTTTGATAAGCATCAACCTGTCAGCATTTTCATTTTACAGGCGGATTTGCTTATCAGTTATTATGCCCCCAGCGGCACTAAATACCCGCTCCGACAAAACGCTGGCGGCAGGGCAAACCAGCACCTCCAAGGCGTAGAGCGCCAATTCATGCCACGTGTCCAGCTTAGACACCTAATAATTTTAAGGCACAGAGGGATTGCTGAGGACGTTGACATGGTCAGCTAGGTACTCCTTCACCATCTTACAAAACTTTTCCCTCATTTTGACACTAGGACACTCATCAGGGTGAGGGTGCTGGCGGGGTGTCATGAAACTGTCCCAGGCCTTGGAGAGTGTCGCCCTTCCTCTGTTGATTCCCCTCGTGCTGTGTTCCCATCATCTCCCCTCCTCGGGTGCCCAAGGAACTACGTACTGTGCTGCCAGCGTTGTTATATGGAAATTTTTGAAGGAATTTTTCCACAAGGGCCTTCTGGTATTGCACCATTTTGCTAGTCCTCTCCACCATTGGTAAACAACCAGTAATCGGTGTTGGCTAAAATGTGTATAACGCAAGGGTCATGGGAAAGGCAGCATAGCATTAAGTCAGCCATGTGTGCCAGAGTCCCAACAGACAAGGCTTCACTCTCCTCACCAGGAGGATGACTCTCAATCTCGTCATCCTCTTCTTCCTCTTCTGCCCTGCTATGGGTACTACCCTCTGTAACGGGGGCAACCGTCTCCTGCTCCTCCTCCTCCTCCTCCAATTGTCTTCTGAATAGACAAACCAAGAGTGGTCTGGCTATCACTCTGTGTAGTGTCTTCCCCCATTTCCACCTCTTTCCCATGCAAAGCGTCCGCCTTTATTGTGAGCAGTGAGTGTTTCAATAGACACAGAAGTGGGATGGTTACGCTGATAATAGTGCTATCGCCGCTCACCATCTGTGTACATTCATCAAAGTTGCGTAAAACCTCACAGAGGTCAGACATCCATGCCCACACGTCGCTTGTGAAGAGCGGAAGCTGACTGGAAAAGCGACGACCGTGTTGCAGCTGGTATTCCACTACTGCCCTCTGCTGCTCACAAAGCCTGGCCAACATGTGGAAGGCAGAGTTCCAGCGCGTGCTCAGGTTGCACAGCAGTCGGTGAGCTGGCAAGTGCAAGCGCTGTTGCAGCGTTGCCAGACCGGCGGAAGCTGTCGGTGACTTTCGGAAATGGGCACACAGGCGGCGCACCTTCACCATCAGCTCAGGCAAATCGCGGTAGGTTTTGAGAAACCACTGAACCACTAAGTTGAAGACGTGGGCCAGGTATGGTATGTGTCACGGACGTTCCTGTGACAGGTAACAGGAGGTCTGTCAGATTGTCAACTCGTGATATGATCTGACATGTTTTCCTTTTTTGTTGCTGGTATTTACCACACCTTTTTCCCTCATGTTGCTGGTGTGGTAATTGTCTTTCCCCTATTTATTGCTGCTTCTACCACAGTTCCTTGCGGTTTATATCTTCAGTGGATATTGTGGTGGTTTGGTGCTGGCTTTCAGCTGAGATCCTGGAGCTTCCATTTCTTCATTGAAGATAAGTGTCCTCTTTCCCTTTTGTGTGTTACGTTACATTTCCCAGTTGTTTGGCCTGAGGGAGACTCTTGTTCGTCCTCCCTGTTGGAGGAACAGGTAGACTCATTCCTGTCATTAGTTTCAGGGTCCTATAGGGTCAGTTTGGTTTAGGGTCCTGGACCTGTTCATACTGGTAGTCAGTCAGGATTAGAGTCAGGGTTTCCTTTAGGAGGTGTCCATCTTCCTTCCTTAGTTTCCAGGCCTAATCTCCTTTCCCTTCTACGCTCTGTGTGGTTTTCCCCCCACACCTGAGCGTGACAGTATGTGTGTGAGGTTGCCGAGCTCCAAAGCCGCCGCCAAGTTGCGGCCGTTATCAGACACAACCATGCCTGGTTGTAGGTTGAGTGGCGAGAGCCACAGCTCAGCCTGGTCCCTTATACCCTGCCACAACTCTGTGACGGTGTCCTGTTTGTCACCTAAGCAAATAAGTTTCAGCACAGCCTGTTGCCGCTTCCCCACTGCGGTGCTACACTGCTTCCAGCTACTGACTGATGGCTGAATGGTGCTGCAAGATGAGAATTCTGAGGTTGAAGTGGAGGAGGAGAAGGAGGGGTTGCAGCCGCTAATGTAGGTGGTGGCGGAAATCCTGATGAAAATAGGGCCCGCAATCCTTGTAGCACCTGTGCCATCCCAGGGTACGACTTGCTCCCAGCCTCCACAATGTTCACCCAGTGTGACATCAGGGAAATGGAGTGTCCTTGGCCAAAAGCACTTGTCCATGTGTCAGTCATTAAGTGGACCTTCCCAGTAACTGCGTTGGTCAGGGCACGGGTTATGTTACAGGACACATGCTGGTGTAAGGCGGGGACAGCACACCAGGAAAAATAGTGGCGGCTAGGTACTGAGTAACAATGGACAGACGCCGCCATCAGGCTGTGAAAAGCCTCAGTGTCCACAAGCCTAAACGGCAACATTTCCAGGGCCAGCAATTTGGCAAGTTGCGCATTTTGTGCTAAGGCCTGTGGGAGGGTGGCTGGGTATTTGCACTTTCTTTCAAAGGCCTAGGGTATGGACATCTGTAAGCTGCGCTGGGACACAGAAGTGGATGCGCTCACTGATTGCGATGGTCCAGGTGCAGGGAGGGAGGCATCTGGGCTTGAGTATTGGACAAGGGATTGGCCAGCACGTAACACAGGGGAAGAGGAGACAATGGTGTTACCCGCAGACACCGATTGTGGACCCAGGCGTTCGGCCCACCTATTAGGGTGCTTTGCTGCCATGTGGCAGATCATGCTGGCGATGAAACATTAGGGGTAAGGGCCTGCTGCTGAGCACTCAATGTTTTTGAGTGTCAGCAGGAGGCCATCAATCATAATTTTTCAAGGGTGTGTCTGATGCCCTACTTTATGTGTAATAAAGGGTGTATTGGAGTGCCTGTTCCTTGTAATTTTTGGCAGCCCTTTTACTTAGTGCATAGGCTTTATGAGTGTAGGAGTCCCACGACATGAACAATTGTACCACAATGTGAATGAGGCCCTCCTTTATGTGATGAACCGGTTGTATCAGAGTGCCTCTTCCTTGTAATTTTTGGCAGCACTTGCACTTTATATACAAGTAAATATATGTTTCCTAACAATATTTCCTCTAAAATCAATGTTATCTTCGGTTTTGGGGGGTATTATTGTCATTCCGTAAAAGTGGCGTAATACTCGGACAGCATCGTTCACAGCAGCGACTTTGGAGTCCAAGATGCATCCATACATCCTCCCCATGCTGTTCCCAAACCATTTCAGTGGTGTTTCCATCATTTTCTCACCTTTCCCTATGAACCAGACACCCTCCCCTCTTGAGATCAGGGGGTGCCTGGTTTAGTGCTCTGGTTCTCCCATTGACTTCCATTGTGCTCAGGTGCTCGGTAGAGCACTCGAGCATCACCTAGCGTTCGACCCGAGCACACGAGCAGTACTGTGATCGATCAACACTACTATCTAATTAATCAGTGTCCTCTTTGTTTAATAGATAAGCAATTCTATTAGGCCTTGATTCTCAAATTGGGCTCAATAACCTGTCTAATTTTACTGTTATTGGGGTGTCCAAATTGTTTAATAGATAAGTAATAGTGTTGATCATGCATCGTAGTGCTCAGGTGGAACACTAGGCGGTGCTCGAGTGCTCTACCGAGCACCAGAGCACTAAACCAGGCACCCTCTGCTCTGAAGAGGGGAGGGTGTCTGGTTCATAGGGAAAGGTCAGAAAATGGTGGAAACACCACTGCAATGGTTGGAACAGCATGGGGAGGATGTCTGGATGCATCTTGGACTCCAAAGTCGCTGCTGGGAACGATGTTGTCCGAGTATTATGCCACTTTTATGGAATGACAATAATACCCCCCAAAACCAAAGATAACATTGATTTTAGAAGTAATATTGTAGGGAAGAGGAAGGAAGAAAGAGGCACTCCGATACAACCGGTATATCACATAAAGGAGGGCCTCATTCACATTGTGGCACAATTGTTCATGTAGTGGGACTCCTACACTCATAAAGCCTATGCACAAAGTGAAAAGGCTGCCAAAAATTACAAGGAACAGGCACTCCAATACACAGATAATGTCGCCTTTATTAGTGGCAGAAAAAAATACACAGGATTTCAGGTATTTAGGATACAGAAACGTTATAATGCACACGCAACACAGGTAATTTCGCTTTGATTAGCGGCAGAAAAAAATTACAACGGGTGTCAGGTATATAGGATACAGAAACGTTAGGCCCCATTCACACGACGGTATGAATGGGGCCGTATCTATCCGCAAAATTGGTGAATAGAGGTGAATGGGGCCTGGAGCCGAGGCACGGAGCTAGCTCCGTGCCGCGGCTCTTTTGAAGCATGTCCTATACTTGTTCGTGCGCACGGACAAGTATAGGCATTTTCAATGGGGCTGCACGGCTTGTGTTCCGAGCGCTGCGGAACACACGCCGGGCGGCCCCCGTATATTTGCGGGTCCGCAGTAATGCGGGCCTGCAAATATACGGTCGTGTGAATGGGTCCTTATAATGCACACGCTGTGCAGGCCGTGTTAAAGTCAGGCATTACTTGCGTTATTTTTGCCCCAAAAGAAAAAAAAAATATTGCAGCCAGATATAACAACAGTCCTTAAAGGGACTTTTGGGTCTTTTAAACAGAACAACTAGCCGTCTAGCCAAATCCTATCCCTACACTATCTGTCCCTCCTGGCGCAAACGTTATACAGCAGACGCAGCACAGGTAATGTCGCCTTGATAAGCAGCAGAAAAAATAGCAACGGAAGTCAGGTATATAGGATACAGAAACATTATAATGCACACACTGCACAGGTAGTGTTTAGGTCAGGCAACCTTGCGCAATTTTTGACCCCCCCCTCAAAAAAAAATAATATATTGCAGCCAGATATAGTAGACCTTAAAAGGGCTTTTGGGTCTTTAAAAAAAAAAACTAGCCCTGCCTAGCCAATGTCTATCCCTACACTATCTATCCCTCCTTGCAGCAGCTCTCCCTGACTCGGTCTGAGCCGGGTCACATGTCACCGGGTGTTATATAGCACCCGATAACGCGTTCCAGGTCAGCCAATCACTGTAATGCCAGTAGCCATTACAGTGAATGCCAGTACCTCCCCGCACGCTAATTGGCTAATTAGCGTGTGGGGAGGGGACACGAGCATGGCGCTCGAGCACACGCGGCATTCGGCCGAACACCGCATGGTCCCGAGCGCCGCCATGCTCGGCTGAATATCGTATTCGCCCGAGCATGCTTGCTCAACACTAATAAGTAATTCTATTACGCCTTGATTCTCAAACTGGGGTAAATGTCTAATTCTACTGTTATTGAAGTGTCCACCTGCCTGTCACAGTAACTGTTACTACCAGAAAGGACTAGCTATGCATGTTGCTGCAATGCATTGTACACTGAGATACCCTGCAGGCCGGGATATAACTGATTTAACATGGTTCGTGAAAATTAATTCGTAATGAAGCAAATAAAAAATAAAAAAATTGGCTAAATATCCAAATCGAATTTTTAAAAACTTTGCTCATCTCTAATTATAATCTGTATCAGCGGGGGCATAATTAAAAAGAAATTAAATTAAATACAAAAAAAAAACAGATAACCCCTTTCATGTCTTGTAGATTCCCAAAGTAAATAGTGTATGGAGCTAGAAAATCCTGCACAGCTCTCTACACTGTGTATTAGCAATTCCCCTTCCCACTCACACATGCAGACTTAAATAGGAGTATCACATATCATATCATGTGGACAGGTCATCAATTTGTTCCTCCCAGAAAACCCTTTTGACCATAATAAAAATTAGCAAATATATTGACAGACTATACAGTATAAACAGAGACCTAAAAACAAAAAGTGGCAATGTGAAAATATTATTGACATAACGTGTATTTTATTATATTATTTTTTCACTATTAACATCCATGTTATCTAGTTAGCCACTTAAGATATCAGCTTTGTCATGTACAGCAACCGATAGTTATAACTGCACTGCAAAAAAAAATAAAAAATAATAATAATAATTGCATCACTATTTATTCATGAAGTTGCCTCATGTGAATAGCAGTTTCCTATGACATTGGTTTAGTTGACAGTTCTATTTTTTTGGCGCCATCAAGTGATGTCATAATTGTTTTTGGAAAGACTTGGCCTGATGAAGGATCTGTGTCTATATATTTAATAGGAGTTGTTTAATGTGATGACAACCATAAGAATCAGGTTCAAAAATAACTTTTAAGAAGGCTATTTTCTCAGCCATTCAATCATTGTTTTACAATGTCTCACAGTGTAAGAAATGTTAAAATGTCAGGTCAGACATCTGCTTCTTGTATTATTGGAAGCTGTACAAAGACAAAAAATGGATATGCAGACATCTTTTCTTGCCTTCAAATGTTCATCATGGACAATTGTCGATTGTTTTCAGGATGTAAACAATACCCGTACATTTTGCTAAAATTACTTTAGCAAAAAAATTGGATTTTTTTTTGGGCCGAACTGGGGGTCTAAAAAACAAAACAAAACAAAAAAAATCCACTGTTCAAACGTAGTGATTCTGCCATACTTTTACACTATTTTAGTGAATATTCAGCACATGATAATTTTGCAAATGTAGATGAATATGACTGTAGTTACATTATTTCTTAAAAAGCAAACTTCTACCTATAACAAAACAAATTGATTTTAGACTTGATGACATGTGTGTTTCATGCATAAAGAGTATCAATCAAAAAAAAATATAGAATATCATTTCTTCATAAACATTCTTTCTACTAGATTCTGAACTCTGGTAGTGTCGAATTATTACAATCTACCTTTGAAACAGGCCCTTTGTACATCTGTCACCAGACCAGACGTGGTGACTGGCAGGATCATTGGCTAGAGCCAAACAAGTAGGAAAGACTTAGAAGGGGCTTACGGGAGTTGTATCTCATAGCACAACTCCAAAAACTGTCTTTTACCCTGATTCTGACCTTCTTAACTATCCTACCAAAGATAAAACTTTTTTCTTATTAATCTTTAAGCTCATCTATAACAAAACAAATTAAGGCTTAACTAGAGCTAAGCTCATGTCTCACCACAACCCAAATCATACTCTCAAGGTCCATGAAGTAAGGCAGAGATCAGTGTCCTTTGAATGGCTCTGCTGAGCTAATGAATGAAAAATAAGCAATAATTCTGAAAATGAAGCCAAAGTATACTTATAATATTTTTAATTAAATGTTTTACTTTCCAGTTAGTTTGCAGAAGCATTTTGCTGTCTTACTGATTTTTGGCAATATTTTGTCCTCTTTGAACTTAATCATAGGCCAGATTTACAAATACTGTAGGTCAAAAAATAACCTTATGGTGTTATAAGCTGAGAAGAACTACAAGAAGGTAAAAGTTCAGTTTAGTGGAACTGTGAGTTGTCTGTAACTTACAATCATAATATTTGCCTTCAAATGTGACTACATATAATCAGTCTTAGGCCATTTTCACATAAGCGCATTTGAGTACCCATATTACACATGGGCTGGATGTAGGTCTACTAACCCAAACTCAGCAGCATAGCTCCCTACGAAGCTGTGAGTTTGGGTAAGTAGACCTGCAGTCAGCCTGGAACACTTGGTATGCTTGTGTGAAACTGGCCTGACAAAAGTGATGAAGGCTAAGAAACCTAAAGCATTGCTGTTGTAATGATGATTATAAGTAAAACTTATATATTGGCTCCTGTGGAGTCAGAGGTTATGCCTTGGCCAGGGGCGTAGCTAAAGGCTCATGGGCCTTGGTGCAAGAGTTTAGCTTGGGCCCCCCTTCCCTCAGTGCTTTGTGGCCAGGGGCAGAGAATCACATAGCCTTCGTGCTGCCTGAGGCAAAACTGAAACAGCAACCCCCCATGCCAAATTCTTGACCTTACTGCTTCCCTCCAGCCAGAGGTGTACCTTGACCAGCAGGGGCGTTGCTAGGCTAAAACATTCTGGGCCTGGGCCCCTGATATTTTCTCCCAGGCCCCGAATTTCCTGTCTGTAAGACAAATACAATTGTATTGCCGTCCTCAGGATGGCAGTACAATTGAATCTAACAGACTGCAAGATATGTAGGACAGGTCATGTGATCAGTGCCGTCCAATACTGCACTGGTCACATGACTGTGACATCATCGCAGGTCCTTTTCAACCCCTGTCTTCTAAACTGAAGAGGAGAATTGTGGGGAAGAAGCTGCAGTGAGCACTGCTACATCAGAAGAGGTAAGTGAAGGGAGAAGCAGAGGGATGCTGGGAGTTGCGGTTATTTAACTGGAATTGTATGTTAGGGCAGAAGGGAGGGATGTTATAATGGGACTGTGTGTTGGAGGTGACTTGGGCAGGGTTTTGTTAGGGTACTTTCACACCTGTGGCATGGAACTCTGGCAGGCTCTGCATGTTGTACTTTTGTTCTGGCAGCCTCTCGGCAGCGTTTGCCATGCTGCGTCTGGATCCGTGGTCCTCCCCCTTTACAGTGAGTGGGGCCAGAGCGTAATTCCAGCCTCCCACGTGCACCTGCTGCAGCAAGGATCCGGCGGGCTGTTCACCCACCGGAACAGCCTGCCGGAGTCCCCTGCTGCAGGTGTGAAACTAGCCTTAGGCTACTTTAACACTTGCGTTGTAAGGATCCGTTTGTGAGATCCGTCACAGGCTCTCATAAACGGTCCAAAACTGATCAGTTTTGTCCTAATGCATTCTGAATGAAAAAGGATCCATTCAGAATGCATCAGTTTTGCTTCAGTTTGCTTCAGTTCAGTCAGCATTCCATTTTGGAGGCGGACACTAAACCGCTGCTTGCTGTGTTTTTGTGTCCACATGAAGAAACTGATCCAAACTGGCTATTTAAAAGATAATACAGCCGGATCCGTTCAGAACGGATGTAGACGGTTGTATTATCAGGACGGAAGCGTTTTTGCTGATCCATGAAGGATCCAGCAAAAACGCTGGTGTGAAAGTAGCCTTATTTACATTGGACTGTGGCGTGGAGTAATGTTATTTACATGGGACTGCATGTTGGAGGTGGCTGAGGGCAGGTTTATGTTATTTACATGGGACTGTGGTGTGGAGTGATGTTATTTACACGGGACTGCATGTTGGAGTTGGATGTGGGAAGGAAGTGATGTTATTTACATGGGACTGTATGTTGAAGGCGGCTGTTGGAGGGAGTGATATTTACATAGGACTGTATGTTGATGACGTCTATGGGAATGATGTTATTTACATGGGACTGTATATTGGAGGGGGCTGGAGAGATGGTGTGATGTTATTTACACAAGAGGGAAATAGCTTTATTTACATGGGACTGTATGGTGGAGGGACTGAGGAATTATAATTTCTGAGGACACTAAAGGGAGGAATATAACTACAACGGGCACTTAAGGGCGAGCATTATTAACAGTAAGGAGGAGCGATATAAATACTGGGAGCACTGTAGGGGTATTATAAATCCAGGGGACATTAGGTGTTCTTATTACTTCTGGGGGCTCTATAGTAGAGACTTATAGATCTGCCTTATTTCTACTAAGGGCACTATGGTGGGGCATTACTACTGGGGGGTCTGTACAGAGCTTGATTACCACTGGGGGAACAATAGGGGGCCTTATTACTACTGGAGGCTCTGTTAAGGCATTATTAATACTGGAGGACTCTTCTACTAATGGGGACAATCTTGGAGAGCATTGTCAGTGCTGGGGTCACTGTAGGGTGCAGTGTTACTAATGATGGAATTATTACTGATAGGACTATTACTATGGGGGCACTATTATTTCTCCAGGATAGTATTTGGAGGTTTTGGGGGGCACAGTGAGCATCAGGATAAGGCTGTGGGGACTCCAGGTTGGGGGATGATGATAGAAATGTGATGAATCTAAGATGTCTATGTGTCACACTCTGCAGAGACGAGGTGGCTGAGAGAGGTTTCCCGGGCCGAATGGAGAAGATGATGACAGAGAAGATCTACATCACAGAAGACATCAATTGGGAGGCACTGGATGTGAGGTATGTTCTCCTGTTGGGACGAGGGTCGACGTAGAGAATCGGGTCGTATTCATTGGGGCTTGGGCCCTGGATCTTTTGAGACCCTAGCAACGCCCCTGTTGACCAGCATGCACTTTCTATAATACTGGTGTCTACTCATGCACCACAAGAGTCTTTGGAACCCGTTAGGCTCCTGGGTCCAGTAGCAACTGCTACCTCTGCACCCTCTATAGCTACGCCCCTGGCCCCAACCTAAAGGTGAAACTTAAGTCAGAAATAGAATTTGACTTTAGAAAAGACTTTCTAATTATTACATGCATGAATTTGATTCCAGATTATGAGTATAAATAATCACCTTTACAGAGATGTTTTTAATAGTTAGACATTGATTGCTCTACACCAG
This sequence comes from Rhinella marina, assembly GCA_900303285.1. Lineage (NCBI taxonomy): Eukaryota > Metazoa > Chordata > Amphibia > Anura > Bufonidae > Rhinella > Rhinella marina. Next base: position 28,010 of record ONZH01002478.1, read on the forward strand.
AGCTGCTTGCTTGTTCTGTCTTCTTCTAACCATAACTGGAATTAACTGGTGTGTTGCTAACTTGCTTGTTGATCAGAAGGAAGACGTTGTTCCTGGTTGATTTGCATCTGGATCTTCTATAACATGTGTTTATTTAATTTATTGGCTTTGGCGGCATTGAACACTTCTTCATTCTGTTTGGTTATTTAGCAAGGATAAACTTAGTACTACTCACTATTAAAATGCTTTCTTAAAAAAAATACAGCTCCATCACTATTCACAAGTTGTGCGGCCTTTTCCCATTACCTTTAATACTAGACACAACTAAATGACAGATGTAGCACTGTTTCTGGAATACATGTTTTTCAAATCATCAAAACGTCTTTTAACGATTATCTAATATATTCTGAAAAATAGCTTCAAAAAGATTTCCTTTAATTTTGCTTTAGTTGAATTGCGACTCCCATACAGAAGCTGTACACAAAAGATGAAATAAAATCGCATAAAATCCCAGAATTCTGTCAGCGATATGAATATTCTGTAGCAACTATAAAAAGTAATGTGTCCTTCTTGTGCAGCTTCTATTAAAACCATCCAATTTTTTTTTTCAAAAACCTGGTAGCTAAAAAAAGATAAAAAAGATTGTGTGATTAGAGCAGCTGGGATTAATTTTGAGCAATCACAAATAATTTAATAAAAACTGTTCTTTGTTATAGACAACTTTGATTTAATTTAAAATAATCTTCTTTGCAAGCAAAATGAATATTGTGTTGAATGCAAAGTTGGGATCATTTTCATGAAAAAAATAATCCAATTACAGTTCATATTTTCACAAAGGGCCCGAACATTGGGTTGCATTAGTAACTTGTATATGGTAGTTAGTATTACACATTGGTTTATCATTTTATTATTGGTGTGTACCGTCGTCTATGTAAGTGAATCAGACACCCTTCAAAGTACATATGATATCGTAATATTAGTTTCAATCATTTAATATCTCATTATTTTTAGTTAATTTAGTTATTAAAACATCATTCATTAATATTTTTACATTTTGGAACTGTTGAAAACCTCACTGAGACTATGACATAATTTATTACATAAAATGGTGCCACCTCTGATGTCGCTGGTTGTAATTTAGGAAGTTTACTATAAATTAAATGATCAAACCAATGTTAGGATCCAGAACAAACCTGACAAAAGAATAACTTAGAACTGTAGATTTCAAGTAATAAAAATCTTCAAGGCTGATCTATACATTATATTAAAAACCTGACATTACGGCAGACACATCTTATCATTGTTGGTATATAGATGTGTCCTTCCTTACCTGTTTTCATGGTGCAATATATCCACAGATCTGTGGCACAAGGTTACCACGTTTTTAAAAGGGAAAAAAAAAACATGATTGCACAATATTGTGTCATCAGATGTCTATCCTGTATGTGTCTATGTGTGACCTACCAGTGGTTGTACTGTTAATAATAGTCTGCCAAGTGTTTTGTTAACATATATTACATACACCACAATATTTTGTTGAATTTAATTAATTAAAAATATAAGTCTTTAAATGAGTTTTCTGTTAACAATTATTTTTTAACACATTCCTGCAAGTTCCATTTGACATTTTTTTCCACCATAACCAGTATGATACATGAAGTAGATATAGATGCATCCACCCTTACCTTAGCTTAAAATTTGTTAAAGGGGTTTACCAGTAAAAATTATTTTTAACCAGTTACTGCAGCATGTCCCCTGAAACAGAACATTCATACTTACCTGCCCCATGCCTCTCCAGTCATTCGCATTGCCTCCACGCTTTCCATCTTCCGGTCCCAGCACTGTTTACATCTGGCTGTCTATGGGCATTTTTACCTGCACCGCTCCAGCCAATGACTGGTTTCAGCAGTGATGTGACCACAAGCAGCACATCACCCCTGAAGGCAGTCAACCTAACTATGCGGTTGTGCATCTATGTTTAGGTGCGCAGACCCTGCACATATAGTGTGCTGCTCCTAGTTACCTCTATGTGCATCAGCAACCAATGAGAGGAGGAGCACACACACACCTATATGTACCACCTAATCAAGGTCGCCTCTTAGATAGGTGGGGCAAAAGTGCACATGAATGCTACTCCCCTGGTAATAGGAGCGCATTCACACCAGAAGGTGCCACTCCTTCCAGACACATCAAAAAAATATTTACGGAAAACAGATACAAACATCCTGCACCATGTGATAGTAAAATGTGCGGATGTACATGTGCAGGGTCTGCGCACCTAAACATAGATGCACAACCGCATAGTTAGGTTTAGCGTAGGACCTGCCTGAACTAAGACCACCGTGGCACTGGGTAGGTGGGCACAGATGTATTTTGATCAAAATGTATTGGCTAAGAGTCTCAGATTTTATCTATAGAGTGAGGGCTTAGTCCATATATTGTTTGCATCTATTGTTTTAGTGCATTTTTTCCATGAATTTCTAAATTTAGCCTTGTACATCCGCACATTTTACTATCACATGGTGCAAGATGTTTGTATCTGTTTTCCGTAAATATTTTTTTGATGTGTCTGGAAGGAGTGGCACCTTCTGGTGTGAATGCGCTCCTATTACCAGGGGAGTAGAATTCATGTGCACTTTTGCCCCACCTATCTAAGAGGCGACCTTGATTAAGGTGGTACATATAGGTGTGTGTGCTCCTCCTCTCATTGGTTGCTGATGCACATAGAGGTAACTAGGAGCAGCACACTATATGTGCAGGGTCTGCGCACCTAAACATAGATGCACAACCGCATAGTTAGGTTTAGAGTAGGACCTGCCTGAACTGAGACCACCGTGGCGCTGGGTAGGTGGGCACAGATGTATTTTGATCAAAATGTATTGGCTAAGAGTCTCAGATTTTATCTATAGAGTGAGGGCTTAGTCCATATATTGTTTGCATCTATTGTTTTAGTGCATTTTTTCAGTGAATTTCTAAATTTAGCCTTGTACATCCGCACATTTTACATCACATGGTGCAGGATGTTTGTATCTGTTTTCCGTAAATACGGTAAACCCCTTTAACCAATTTTGAGGTAAGGTAAGTGTGGACACATCTTTATTCACTTTACATATCAAATTCCTTATGGTGGATACCAATACATCCTGAGGGACCTGACTGCCTGATAATGGGGTCCGCCATAATTCCAACAGGGTTACAGTATTTTTTTGTAATAAAAAAGCACATCAGACTAAGTTGTTAAGAAATACCATTAAACATGATGTTATGTCTTAAATGCAAGAATTATAGATGAGCGAATCTATTTGCCGCTTCCTATATTTGTTACGAATTCTCCTTATTTCCTACTCTGAAGGGAATCTGGATTTTTTCAGATTCGCTTCTTACAAATCGTAAATTTACACCCCAGCCCCAAGAAGCAGGAAAATGATGATATACCCCCCTCAAAAGCATGAAAGTGAAGCTACGCCCCCCCTAAGAAGAGGGAAAAACCAGCCCGGCCCACCGGGAACTATCTATTGCAAGTATAGGGAGTGAAGACTCCTCCCTCATTACTCCGCCTTTCTCTCCAGTTCAAGTCAGTGGTGAACAACAAGACAGCATGGCGCACCAACTATGTCCAAAGTGGGGAGAGATGGTGTGGGGTAGCTACCCCGAACCACACGAGTGGCCTGAAGAGATCAGAATGGCACAAGTGACCCCAAGAATCGCACGGGCACCGGAGGTGTCCACCGTACCGGCTGGGGCAGAGGAGGCAGCTGGAGTGTCCACTCCGCCGCCCAAGAGGAGAACACCTTTCATGTGGCAGAATCCCATCCTGCCTGCATCAGTGACGGCCCACACCCAGACCCTATGGGACTATAAGAAAGTGGTGGAGGACTGGTTCATCCAAGTTCTTGACCATCCAAGGCCAGGAGACCCTACACTGGAATGTCGCAAAGGAACCGTCATCTGGTTTTCGGTGGAGAGAGGCAGTGGCTTCCTTGAGGACGGCGAGGAGTACTTTGTGTGCCGCAGGTCTGTCAAACGGCCTTACATGCCCCAAGCCCATAACAGCATATATGTGGGGGATCAGGTCAAATATACCTCCATGGCATCCCTGAAATGCCCCTTTGATACCGGGTTAGTGTTATTGTCTAAGCCCCTGGTCACTGCATCACCAGCAGACGTTTGGCAGGAGGACCAAGCAGCCGCAGGACGTGTGCACTGCCTACAAGAGTCAGCAGATGGCACCCTCCGTTTCAGAGAGAAACCACAGCCACAGCCGGAGCCTCTGTTTCCTGGCTTGCCACGACCACCACAGTCCTTTCACCTGGGTCAGCTGACTACCTCATCTTTCACTTTCTAGCCTACAGTGATCCAGTACCAGCTACCATGGAAAATGGCATCAGCAGCAGCCCAGGGTTGTTCCTTGAATGCAGCCTTGCCTGAACCTCTGCAGCCAGAAATCTTTACCCCTGCTGTCCCGGCGGGAGGATCCGGAAAGGTCAAGGCTCAAGTCGCAGCAGCGCTCACCAGTGTGACCACCCGGTCAAGTCCCAATTCAAGCAGCAGAGGGCAGTGGAGCTCAACAACAGCAGCCATCATGGCCTACAGGAGGCAGGAGTGTCCTCTAATGTCATTCAGCAGCAGTTCCAGCAAGGAGGATTTCAGGTCCCTCATCTGAGGAACCCTTTTACTGGCTGTCAGTCTGGCTGATTTAAAGGACACCTCTGGAGGACCTATGGGAGCCATAACATGAACTGCACCTGACGGGTGAGAGCTAGTTGGCACTTTATTTATCTTGTTTTTATTGCCCCCTGTTTGACTCTGACCCAGATGGACATGGCTTGTCAGGACTCCCCCCCTATTCTGCAGAAAATTCCCAGTTGCGTCTAAGCGCGCCTATTTTCCTTTTTTCCTCCTTCTCAGGTTATTTGGGAGCCCCCTTTCCAAAAAGGGTTTTCCATTTGCTGCTATTTTATATTATCCATGTGGATTACACGTTACCTGTTTTGATTACAAAATTACTTCACGTGGATTACAATTCAATTTTGGACTGTGTTCCAGTGTTCTATGCCAAGCAACCAAGAAAAGAGACTCAAATTCTTTTTCAGGTACTGCAAAGTGTCCTATTATGCACTTATTGTATTGTGTTTTGTAAATTATGCACTTAGCCGGACAGCAGCCTAACAGCACCTTACTTTTCTACCTCATATGGACTGCCTCTGAGGACTGTACGCCGTGGCCTAGTGCTGTGTGTGCATATGACGCAATCACAAGACAATACTACGTTAAGGATTCGTATGCCGTTTGTACGCTAATGCTTATGTATTCAGTTCAGTAGCATACTTTTAACAACGCTTAGACTGTTTGTTCGTAATTTGTGCAGGAATCTTCGCAGAACAACAAATATTTATTAATGCAACTTCGACTGAATAAATTTGTATTAAGAACGAATCTTGTCATAAATTCGTTGAATATTTGCCGAAGCGAGTCTTTGAAGATTCACTCATCTCTAGCAAGAATGAACCAAGTCTAACATATTTTTATGTATCAGGTTTAATTGTGATCAGATGTCAAGGAAAGTATGAATCCTTTACTGCTGTATGGATGATTTACATTTTTAAAAAGTGTTAAAATGTCTTTATTTTTTCACCCCTACAGAATCTGGAGAAATAAGAAAAAAATAAGTCCTCAGACCAGTAAAATATACTGGCATAAATGGGGTTTCCCACAAAGATATGGTTAAAATATCATGCAGCTTCCTGATCAGTGGGGATCCAGCTTCTCCACAGATTTCCACTTAAAGAGAAACCGTCACCAAAAAAATACAGTACAATCAGAATGTTATAGAGCCAGAAAAGCTGAGCAGATTGGTATAGAGTACTTCTTCACAGGAAGTGTAAAAAGCTTCCTTTTCCTACACAACTATATATCAATCTGCACAGTTCATCCTGCTCTATAACATGGTGCTGTCAGATTGCCTTGCATTTTTGGTGATGAGACCTTCTTAAATTGCGCTGCAGTACTGTTTCCTGCACAATAAATAGATAGTAATGCCGATGTGAACAGAGGAAAGCTGACAGAATCTTGCCCCTCTGTTTTCTGGATCAACACAGGATCCAGAAATTGGCATCACTAATAGCAAGCAACATACAATAACATTCTTAAATGGGAATGCCCCTTTTAATCTTAAGTACATAGTATTCTTTGGTCAATATAGATGGATTATACTATATGTCAACACTAAAAGAAACCCTGACTTTTCTAAACCAAAGTATTCCTTTTTATGACTTTCTTGCCTGAATTTATATGTTTATTCTTTGAAATGTATTTTTATATAGTGAGAAGAACAATGATACATTTATTCTTTTTTTCCTTGTGGCATAGTTATGCAAGTATATCTCTGAAGCGAAAAATGGGTCATAACATTTTCCAAAGGTCTCTGAGGAGCTTTTTGTCTCAGCTCTATGTAGCTCTTGACTGCTGTATTTTCTAATTCAAAAGACAAAATCTTATTTTTTCCACAAGACCTTTTTTCTGTTTGACATGTGTTTTCCAATGAGGATTCCACCAGTCCTTGATTTAATTCTTCCAGATGTTTCATGCACCATTTTATGAGATTCATCAAAGAAGAGAAAGTAACCATTAAAGAAAATTAATGTTTTTGTAATTCACAAAGAAATTCACAATTGTATGCCTGGGCAACATGCTAAATTCACTGGCAACTGAACACATGTATCATTTTTACAATAATACAATGGTCATACGTTTCAATGTGAGTGCCTATATGTCTTCTGGTGTTCATGAGTAGTGACATGTAATGTATGGTATAGTGATGAGCAAAGCAAGCTTCGGATGTTCCGAAGTCGCTTTGTTCAAAACTTCGAACTAATGTTGTACGGAGATCCGTGTACAGTATTAGTATGAGACGAAGTTAGTCATTTGCGAAGTTGAAAACTTTAAACCAAACTCGGCTTCAGTTCCGACTGGTACCTTGCAACAGAAGCCAAGTTTGGTTTCAAGTTTTAAAGTGATTTTCCACTTCAAAATCAACTACCAAAGTTATTCAACAAAGTCAAGCACAACTTAACAAATAACTAACTCTGGCCCATCAGAGCCCATATATTTTAATACTGTACAGAGACTCCGGACTCCGTACAGTATTAATACGGAGTTTTGAACGAAGTGACTTCGAATGTAACTTCCAAAGCTCGCCTTGCTCATAATTACTATGGTATACAGAGATGACTACATTTCTTGAAGTTAGTTTTGAGTATGATTCTAACAAATCAGGTACAAATAAATTTGACTTGATTAAAACTTCTTCAATTGGCCTGAAAATCTGTGCATGACACTCGGAGGACTCTTGTAACTCATATTTTGTCTCTCGTGTCTTTCTTTTTAATTCTCTGACACATAAAGCTATGAGTAAAGAATGGTTAATAGTGTTAACACTGTTAAACCAAGGATCAATAGTGCAATGTCTGCAGCAAAATATAATCTGACACTGCATAATTTGAATACTGCACACTTATAAACTGTAGAAGTTTTGGGAAAATAGGCTCAACTGCCCAATTCCTGCAGAAAAATATCTGCTGACAAGGAAAAATATGCTTATTGCACATTTATAGACTGTAGAAGCCTTTCATAAGCTATAGAAGCACTGTAACCTTCTTGGAGGGAGAAAAAAAGGCTAAATTGCACAACTTCTATAGCAAAATAAACTGTGACGTGGAAAAATATGCTTCTTGCACATTTATAAACTCAAGAAGCTTTGCAACAAGTTTTTGGAAAGAAAAGGCACAATTGCGGAATGTCTGCATTGCAACAGTTTTCTGGGGGACAAAAAAGATGCAGTTAGACAACCCCTACAATCAAAATATATGGCTGCAAAATATAAGGTGCACAAGTAGCACAATAAAGAATAGGATGATGCTTAATTAATTGAACTTTTAATTAAAGTGTAATGTACTTTCTTTAACCGTTTGAAATGAAAAACTCAATAAAAACTATTGAAACAGAAGCGGGTGCACAAGCAACAAGAATAACCTCAAACTTGAACAGATTGTGAAGAAAAGGCCATTCAATAATTTGGAGGAGATTTACAAGGAGTGAAGTGTGGCTGGAGACAATGCTTCAAGATCCACCACACACAGACATATCTAGGACATGGACTACACTTATGACCCAGATACAACACCAGAAGTGTCTTACCTGGGCTAAGGAGAAAAAGGACTGTTGCTCTGTGGTCCAAAGTCCTGTTTTCAGATAAAAGTAAATTTTGAATTTCATTTGGAAATCAAGGTTCCAGAGTCTGGAGGAAGAGTGGAGAGGAATACAATCCAAGTTTCTTGAGGTCCAGAGTGAAGTTTTCACAGTAAGTGATGGTTTAGGGAGCCATGTCATCTGCCACTGTTGGTCCACTGTGTTATATCAAATCCAAAGTCAGTGCAGCCATCAGGAAATAGAAAATTTTAGAGCACCTCATGCTTACCTCTGCTGACAAGCTTTATGGAGATGTTGATTTAATTTTCCAGTAGGACTTAGCACCTGTGCACACTGCCAAATAAAACAATGCCTGATTTAATAACCACAGTATCACAGCGCTTGATTGACCAGCAAGCTTGCCTGATTTAAACCCCATAGAGATTCTATGAGTTATTGTCAAGAGGAAGATGAGAGACACCAGACCCAACAATGCAGATGAGCTGAAAGACATCATTAAAGCAACCGGTGCTTCCGTAACACCTCCACAGTGCCACAGGCTGATCGCCTACATGCCTTGCCGCATTGATGCAGTAATTCATGCAAAAGGATCCCCGACCAAGTATTGAGTGCATATACTATACATACTTGTCAGTATGCCAACATTTCTGAATTAAAAATCATTTTTTAAATTGGTCTTATATAATATTCTAATTTTCTGAGTTTCCGGTGTTCATTAGATGTAAGCCGTAATCATCAATGGTAAAAGAAATACCATGTGTAATTAATATATAGATTCTTTACTGTAAGAGCAGTGATGCAATCAAGCATTTGCCACAGCATTCTGTTCATATTACAGGTTATGTATGCTAGGTTGTTAATACAGAGACTTATTCTGATTGGCATATTTCAAACTGAGAAGAAATTTTGTTTGCTAAGAAAAAAAATAATCACTAGCCACATATATGTTGTTTTGCCCTTCTCTGAATTATTGCTGCTGGAGAATAGGTTGAAGTACATGCACTTATGTCAGTCCATGGTTTATTTATTGTATTTTATTCATTTTATTATGCTTAAATATTGCGTAGCATTGTATACTGTAGATTTTGTCATCAGTAACTCTCTCTATTGGGGCTCAGAATCTCAAATTAGTAAATATTAGTTTCATAGGGATTGGAAGGGATCTGTATAAAAGTACTATCCTGCATTGATGACACCACCCCCTGACAAAAGTACATTAAAACTTGCATTGGCATGAGCGCCATCCTGGTTGTGGAGTCTATCGTGGATAATTTACAATAATTGCTGGCCGGTCCCCTTCCCCACCCACTTTTTTAGACCTGCTATGTGTGGGGAGAAGTTGCAGATTGCGGCGAAAAGGACCTTAGAGCAATAATATGCACCATAAATAAGCTTAATTTAGGTGTTTTTAGGTGTATTTCTATTTAATAAATGATCCCCATGGAGAACATATGTCTCTGTGTATATGTTGTCCATATGTTGTCCATGGTCATATTCAAACCCAGGCTCACAGCAATAGTGCTAACTAGACGACTGTGCTGCCTTATCATGTTTCTTGCAATTAATTATTATGAATTTCTTTAAAATCAGTTTTTTTTAATTCAACCACCAAACAATATTTTCCATTTTCAAAAACACATCAAAAGCATTGAAATACAAAGACACATTCCAAATGGACATTTCTAAAGCATTTTTAAACCTTCAAATATTCATCATATAGAAGAGTAAGGGCGAAAACTAGACATGAATGACTAAATTCTAAATTAATCAAATATGTCTCAAGTTTATGAAAAACTCGGATTCTATCCAAATCAGAATCTTTTGTGATTCAATTTAGACAAACCTGTTAAAATACCAGCCATCATTTTATAGGTCAGATGACAAAAAAGAAGATACCTGCTACCAAATTAGGATAGTTTGAGGACCATGTTTTAATTTAAAAATAAAATCAGACAATACAATGTTCTTTAAATAGGCTGTTTGTTACCACGAGCTACTATCCGTTTACCTATAGCCATATATGTCACTTTGACATTACTAATGCTGTCATGGCTTTAAAGGGAATCTGTCACCCCGCTGTCAGCACTCAAAGCTGCACTCAATTCCACAGTCTGAGCACTGACAGTGGGAAAACAGAGGACAGCAGGAAAATAAAAAATGTGGTGGCTGTCATTTTAACAAGTTTTTCCAAATTGGATCACAAAAGATTCTTATTTGGATTGTTTCCAAATTTTTTGTTAAATTTGAAAGATTTAATTTAGAATCTCAATTGAAAGTGTTCATGCCTAGGAGACCTCAGAATGCCATGCACAACTTTTTAGAGCAATCTGAGCACTTTTGATCAGGTCGAATTTATTCATGCCTGAATCAAATCTAGTGAACTTAGTGCAGAGAGAGATGTTGCAGGCACTAGGGACAGTGTTTAGAAAAGACTTCAGGGAAAGATTATTCATAGTGTAGGGAAAGGATAGGGAGGCATTATCCACACTATAGAGAGATCAGGGACCAATAGGAGAGTGTAAAGCTTGGGTAATAGGAGCTAGTCGATTACACCTTGCTACACTAATTGGGGTTACTAAAAGCGATCTATTACTACAGATTTTAGATTGTTTTAAACAGTAATTGCAGTAATCTTAGCATCTGTTATTGGGTTGAAAGTGCTGTCTGAGACAACCAGTTTTGGGGTGTATTTATATATAAAAGTATGTCCATTTATCCTTCATTTTGGGGTGAATTTGCAGTCGGATACAAGCAGTCTGGGGGGGGGTGTTAATTTTAAATATATAAAAGTACGTCCATTTATCCTTGATTTGGGGTGAATTTGCAGTCTGATACAAGCAGTTTGGGGGTGTGTTAATTTTAAATATATAAAAGTATGTCCATTCATCCTTGCTTTTGGGGTGAATTAGCAGTCTGATACAATCAGTTTTGGGGTGGGTTTATTTTAAATATATAAAAGTATGCCCTCACCACTCTGTCACTGGGCCACTGTGTTGACTCCTCATGTTGTTACTACCTCACTGGGCCGCTATTGTCCCTGTTTGGCCTTGTGGACATCACGATTTATTTTACCCTTCTTCTGATCTGTCAGAAGAATAATAAAATGACATGGTCCCTATTTTGCATCAGGATTGGATCATGATTTAAAGCAGGAGTGGGTACAAAATATGGAAGACATGTAAATATTCCTATCTCGTGTCATCTCTGTTTTGGATCCACTCCTGTTTTTTTTCCTTAGCAATACTGATGAATTACGGAGCAAATGCTGACCGTGTAAAAAGGGGATGCTCAAAAGACAGGGTCTGTTTTTTGGGGTTGAACTTATGAAGGATGAGAAGGGCAAAATAAACAGTGATGTCAACACAAACTTACTGCTGACACCCTCTCCACTCTGTCAGGGGGGCTCTACTTGTCTCAGTGTGTAACAGAACAGGTTCTGAGGAAATATAAGTGGAATCAGCTGACGATAGTGTCAAAGGAGTGTGCTCTTTCACTCTATAGTAAAATCTTGGGCCACTGCATGGTTTTTTATACCTGGCGCTACTATTGACCTGTAAGGCTGAGTTCACACTTGAGTTATTTGGTCAGTTTTGGCCCCATAACTGAACAAATAAGTGAAGTGGGAAGAGTGACGCCTGTCATCTGCATGTCATACTGACTCACAGTACTGTTTCACTACCTCAGCAGACTCCCTATGTATTTTACTGCAATGCACAGTGTTCTACACCACTATACAGGCTCTCTGCAGCCAGCAAATAGCTGTTTTTTAAAGCAATTTGTCACAAATAAATTCGGATCGAATTGAGACTTTTTGGGAAATTCAGTGAACCGCCCAAATTTAATTTTTGAGAAATTTGTTCATTTCTAATCCACACTATAAAATCATACTCACCGATATTCCAATATAGCAGAAAAAATTGCAAAAATCTTTTCTTCACTACCAAGCCTAAACCATGGGAAAGAGCTTCTCTCTCAAGAGGATATTAGACAGTAATTTTTAAATTACATTTCTGTAAAGTTTATCAACGATGTTAGATAAGGAAGAGAGATGTCCTCACTTCTGGTGGGCTGGACACTAGATCTAATCATACATCAAATAACATAAAGTAAGTGTTAGTTTTTCATATATAAGAAGAGATCTGCTGAGACATATATTTAACATATCTCAGTTACTCTCAGTTAAAATGAATCTGTCAGCTTCAAAACACCTTCCTCCCCCCCAACTAGTGTAAGTGATGCTGAGTCTAATTATGTAATTTTTATCTTTATACTCACTTGCATCTCAAAGCTGTGCTCCATTAAGCCAGCAGTAAAATGCATTGAGAGGACTCTTCTTTGAGTCCTCTCTTTTATGTGCGTGAGCTTGGGAGTCCTATCAATGCATTTTATTGCTGGTTTGTTGGAGCACAGCGTCGGGATGCAAGAGAGTTTAAAGATAACAATTAGAGATGAGCGAACATGCTCGTCCTAGCTTGGTGCTCGTTCGAGCATTAGGGTATTCGCATATGCTCGCTACTCGGACGAGCATATCGCGATGCTCGAACAAATGGCAACTTCCTCTTCCTGCATGTTAGCCGACTTTTTTCAGCCAATCTACATGCAGGAGAGTCTTTGGTACCTCCTAGCATCACGTGGGGCCCCTACAAGTCGATAGCTGGGATTGGCTGGCCAGATCAGATGACCTGGGAATATAAGAATCTGGTCCCGCGCTACTCGCTTCAAACGCCATCTGCATGAGATTAGGGATAGAGCTGCTTTCTGTCAGGGAGAGTGTTAGGGCCTGAATTTAGTGTTGGTTAGGCAGGAATCACCCACAAAGAACCCAACAGCCGTTCTAAGGGCTACAAGCAGGGTTTTTTTTTGTCTCCTCCTGGCTGCTGGCTGGGACTTGTAGTGCAGCTACCGCCATCTTGGCTGCACACTGTTAGGGCATGAAATTAGAATCTGGTTAGGCAGGAATCATCCACAAAGAACCCAATGCTCCTTCTAAGGGCTACAACGAAATTTTTTTTGGTCCTCCTCTCGGCTGCTGGCTGGGACTTGTAGTGCAGCTACCACCATCTTGGCTGCACACTGTGCACTGGTGGCAGAAAGGGGACAGCACATGGTCCACACAGACCCCAATGAAATTGCCCAAAGTCCTCTCAGTACTCATTTTTGCTGCTGCTGTACCTTGGCTTGCTGGGATCTGTAGTGCAGTCTAGGGAATACGTTTTGTCACTCAGTTATATAAACTACAGTCCAGTGAACAATTGTGAGGTGTGTGATACACTAGCCGCAGTCTAGAGAATATTTTTTTTCACTCAATTATATAAACTACAGTCCAGTGAACAATTGTGAGGTGTGCAATACACTAGCCGCAGTCTAGAGAATAATTTTTTTTCACTCAATTATATAAACTACAGTCCAGTGAACAATTGTGAGGTGTGCGATACACTTGCCGCAGTCTAGAGAATAATTTTTTTCACTCAATTATATAAACTACAGTCCAGTGAACAATTGTGAGGTGTGCGATACACTTGCCGCAGTCTAGAGAATACGTTTTTGTTCTCAGTTATATAAACTACAGTACAGTGCAAAATTGAGTGGTTTGCGGTTTAATAGCTGGAGTCTAAAGACTACATTTTTTTGCCTCAGATAGTAATTCTACTGTCTACTGAATACGGTTTTGGCCTCAGATATTAACTCGACAGTTTGGTGAATATACAAAATGTTGAACCCAAGGGCTAAGGGTCGAGGACAAGGGCGTGGGCGTGGGCGTTCATGTAGTGTAGGGGGGCAGAGGCCGTGGTCCTGGGCAGGGTGACACTGTACATGCTGATGAGGGAGCAGTGGAACGCCGCAGAGTTTCGCTCCCTAGCTTCATCTCGCAACTTACTGGGTCACGTGGTACACCACTATTGAAACCACAACAGTGCGAACAGGTGATGACGTGGATAGCGGACAATGCGTCCAGTAATTTATCCACCACCCAGTCTTCCATGCTGTCCACTAACGCTAGCCAAGGGAGTAAATTTCTGTCTTCTCCAGCTCAACCTCCTTCCCCCCCATCCTGCCCCCCCCCCCACGGAAAGTATGGATTCAGATCAGGCATACTCACAGGAACTCTTTTCAGGACCCTACCCAGAGACACAAACCACTGCTAAACAGCAACCTGAGCAGTTGCTCTGTCCCGATGCCCAAAATTTAGAACTTTCACAGTCTGTGGGTGATGATTTAGTGCAAGTAGTGCGTGAAGAGGTGTCGGATGATAATGATGATGATGATGAGACACGGTTGTCAGACAGTGACGTTGTTGTCAGGGCAGTAAGTCGGAGGGGGGAGCAGAGTGAGGAATCGGAAGAAGAGCTGGTGGATGATGAGGTGACTGACCCGAGCTGGGTTGGTAATCCAACTCAAGACAGTGCTTCTGAGAGGGAGGCAAGTGCAGCACCAGAACAGGTTGGAAGAGGCAGTGGGGTGGCCAGAGGGAGAAGCAGGGCCAGAGCAGGTAGATCAGCAACTGTTTCACGGAGTCAAGCTCCCATGCCGAGGCCTAGATGTTCGCAAGTCTGGAGGTTTTTTAAAGAAAGTGAGGATGACCGACGGACTGTGGTGTGCAACCTGTGCCACACCAGGATCAGCAAGGGAGCCACCACTACCCGCCTAACCACAACCAGCATGCTCAGGCATATGAGTGCTAAACACCCGACTCAGTGGAACCAAGGCCGTTTACCGCCTGCGGGTCACACCACTGCCCCTTCCCCTGTGTCACATGCTGGCTCGGCGAGTTAAACCCCTGCCCAGGACCCTGGCACGAGCGCCTCCAGCCCTACAACCACCCTTTCACCTCCACGATCCTCCACAACCTCCACCATTGTGTCCCAGCGCAGCGTTCAGCTGTCTTTGCAGCAGACATTTGAGCGCAAGCGCAAATACAATTCCAGCCACCCACATGCAAAAGCCCTAAATGTCCACATCTCCAAATTGTTGAGCCTGGAGATGCTGCCCTATAGACTGGTAGAGACTGAGGCTTTCCGCAACCTGATGTGGCTGTCCCTCTGTACTTGGTCCCCAGCCGCCACTATTTTTCCCGATGTGCCGTCCCAGCCCTACACCAGCATGTGTCAGAGAACATCATCCGTGCCCTGACCAACGCGGTTAGTGATAAGGTCCACCTAACCACAGACACGTGGACAAGTGATGCCGGGCAGGGACACTATATGTCACTGATGGTACATTGGGTTAACTTGGTGGAGGCTGGGACCGAGTCTGACCCTGGGGCCGCTCATGTACTGCCCACACTGAGGATTGCGGGGCCTACCTCCGTCACGGTTTCTCAGATATACTATGCCTCTTCATCCAACCCCTCCTCCTCCTCCGAATTACCATCTGTGGGCACGGCGCCTTCAGTTGGTAGCTCTAGGCACAGCAGCAGTGCCGTGGGTAAGCGCCAACAGGCGGTGCTCAAACTGCTGAGCTTAGGTGACAAAAGGCACACCGCCCAAGAGCTGTTACAGGGCATCACGGCGCAGACCGATCTGTGGCTGGCACCGCTGAACCTCAAGCCAGGCATGGTTGTGTGTGACAACGGGCGTATCCTGGTGGCGGCTCTGCAACTCGGCAGAGTGACACATGTGCCATGCCTAGCCCACGTGTTCAATCTCATAGTTCAGCGGTTCCTCAAGACATACCCCAATTTGTCAGATTTGCTCACCAAGGTGCGCCGCATCTGTGCGCATTTCCGCAAGTCAAGCACAGATGCTGCCACTCTCAGGGCAGCGCAGCGGCGCCTACAACTGCCAGCTCACCGATTGTTGTGCGACTTGCCCACGAGATGGAATTCGATATTAAACATGTTATCCACATTTTACCAGCAGCGCAGAGCGATTGTAGACTGCCAGATGTCAACTTCCACCAGAACTGGTAGTCAGGTCAGTCAGCTTCCTCAAGTCTACAATGAGGAGTGGACGTGGATGTCTGATATCTGTCAGTTGTTGAGCAAATTTGAGGAGTCAACACAGATGCTCAGCGGCGATGCCGCCATTATCAGCCTCACCATCTTGCTGCTTTGTCTGCTGAAAAACTCACTGCTCAGCATGTAGTCAGAGGCTTTGCGCTTGTCACAGGAGATGGGGGAAGAAGATACGTTGCTTGGTAGCCAGACCACTCTCAGGTCTGTTTCTCAGCACGTATTGGAGGAGGGGGATGAGGATGAGGAGGAAGAGGAGGAGAATGTTGGCGAGACAGAAGAGGGTACCAATGCTCAGCCCTTCTTAACTCTTGAGCGTGTATGGGCTGAAGAAGAGGAGGAGGAGATGGAAATGGAGAGTCAGGCAAGTGAGGAGAGGGAATTCTTGCGTGTTGGGACTCTGGCGCACATGGCAGACTTCATGTTAGGCTGCCTATCCCGTGACCCTCGCGTTAGAAGCATTTTTTCAAACACCGATTACTGGGTGTTCACTCTCCTGGACCCACGGTACAAGTTGAACCTTTCCACTCTGATCCCTGTAGAGGAAAGGAGTATGAGAGTGAATCAATATCAACAGGCCTTGGTGCACAAGCTGAAACAATCCTTCCCATCTGACACCGCTAGCGTCAGAAGGCGTGGTTCTGTGGGCCAAGTAGCGGGGGAGAGGAGGCGAGCAGGCAGCTTGTCCAGCGCTGGCAGGGGAACGCTCTCCAAGGCCTTTGCCAGTTTTATGTCACCCCAGCAAGACACTGTCACCTGTCCCCAGTCTAGGCAGAGTAGGGGGGAGATGTACAGAAAGATGGTGAGGGAGTACCTAGCTGACCATACCAACGTCCTGCATGATCACTCTGCTCCATACAACTACTGGGTTTCAAAGCTGGACACGTTGCCTGAACTGGCGCTGTACGCCTTGGAGGTGCTGGCCTGCCCTGTCGCTAGCGTGTTGTCAGAGCGGGTATTCAGTGCAGCTGGTGGCATCATCACCGATAAGCATACACGCCTGTCCACTGACAGCGCTGACAGGCTGACGCTTATTAAAATGAACAAAGCCTGGATTTCACCGGAATTCAAATCTTCCTCTCCTCTCCTCAACTCCTCCTCCTTCTCTTCATTGACTACAATCTCAATCCCATCTTGGCTGCACGCTGTTAGGGCCTCAATTTAGATGTTGGTTACGCAGGAATCATCCCCAAAGAGCCCAACTACCCTTCTAACAGCTACAAGCACGTTTTTTTTGGGAGGGGGGTCTGCTGCTGGCTGGGACTTGTAGTGCAGCTACCACCATCTTGGCTGCACGCTGTGCACTGGTGGTAGAAGAGACAGCACGTGGTCCACACAGACCCCAAAAAATTGCCCAAAGCCCACTCAGTACTCATTTCTGCTGCTGCTGCAGCACCTTGGCTTGCTGGGATCTGTAGTGCAGTCTAGTGAATACGTTTTTTTTCTCTCAGTGATATACACTACAGTCCAGTGAACAATTATGTAGTGTACTGTACATTAGCATCAGTCTAGGGAATACGTTTATTTTCTCAGTTATATATTATACAGTGCAGCGACAAATTGAGTGCTTTGCGGTACTAAAGCCGCCGTCTAAACACTACGTTTTTTTCTCTCAGTTATATATTATATAGTGCAGTGACAAATTGAATGGTTTGCGTTACAAAACCGCCATCTAAACACTACGTTTATTCTCTCCGTTTTCAAATTATACAGTGCAGCGACAAATTGAGTGATTTGCGGGCCTAAAGCCTACATCTAAACACTACGTCTTTTCTCTCTCTCATGCCACACAGTGTGTGCCTCCTATCCTGTACTGTACTCCTTGCCCTGTACTGTGCCCCGTATGCTGCCATGTGCCCCATATGCTGTACTGTACGCCCCCCCGGCCTGTACTGTGTGCCCCTGCACTGTACTGTACCCCCTATGCTGTATCTTGCCCCCTGCTTTGTACTGTGCCCCCCATGCTGCACAGTGTGTGCCTCCTATCCTGTACTGTACTCCTTGCCCTGTACTGTGCCCCGTATGCTACCATGTGCCCTATATGCTGTACTGTGCGTGTCCCCCCCAGCCTGTACTGTGTGCCCCTGCACTGTACTGTACCCCCTATACTGTATTTTGCCCCCTGCCCTGTACTGTGCCCCCCATTCTGCACTGTGTGCCCCCTGACCTGTACTGTACCCCCTGTGCTGTATTTTCCCCCTGCCCTGTACTGTGTCCCCCATGCTACACAGTGTGTGTCTCCTGCCCTGTACTGTACGCCCTATAATGCACTGTGCCCGCTATGCTGTCCTGTGCCCCTGCCTTGTACTGTGTCCCCCATGCTGCACTGTGTGTGCCCCCTGCCCTGTGAACTCTCCCTTACATATGCACATATAGGATGCCAGGATAGTCATGAAGGGGGGGGGCACCATACAAAATTTTGCTGTGGGGCCTAGTCAGTTCTAGCTACGCCCCTGATGCCAGCCATGGGTTGTACATAAACTAATAACAGGAAAAACATATAAATAAAACATTTTACAGGAGGGTCAACTACAGACACTCCAAAACAATTTTTTAGGAGGGTCAACTTCGGACACTCCAAAACAAATTTTTGGGAGGCTCACCTACAGACATTTGACTGCAATCTCAGTCTGACCAAGGCATTGGTGGTTTCACTGCCATGCTGTGTCAGGCTAAATTTTTGGGTGCTTCACCTGCTACCTCAATCTAACTTGGTCACTTGTTGGTGCCACTACGCTGTCACCATGCTGTGTCAGGCTTATTCCTGCGTCGTGGGGCGGGGGATAGCACAGCAGTGCCAGCATGAGCAGTGGTGTCACCTGCAGGCGATGATGGACCTTCGTTGCACCTAGTTGGGTGCTTTCCTAACACGTGATGGGCATGTGCCTCGCCTTTCTTGGTTTGGGTGAGCACAATTGCCTTGAGGATCACCACCAGGCTGTTGCCCGAGAATGTGGGGTAATGGTGGGATTAGGCAGCCTCAGAGGCATCCATGCATGCTGCCCCTGCTGTTTCCTGTCCATTTCCGTGGTGTTTCCATCATTTTCTGAGGTTTCCAGGTTTTCACCCAGCCTTCCCTAGGCAGAGCCCCGGTCCCCTGCCAAAAATTCTCGAGTCTCCCATTGACTTCAATGGGGTTCGTTATTCGAAACGAGCACCCGAGCATCGGGAAAAAATTGATTCGAATAACGAGCACCCGAGCATTTTAGTGCTCGCTCATCTCTAATAACAATTACATTGCTAAACTCTGTTTACTCTAGTTTGAGGAGTGTTTTGGCGCTGACAGACTCCCTTTAAAGTAATAATTTATTTTGCTTTAAATTTCTCTGTTTACTCTAATTTGGGGGGTGTTTCGGAGATGACAGATTCCCTTTAAAGAAATAATTTACATTGCTTTGCATTTCTATAAGTTTGACAAATTAGTCATAATTTTTCCGTTTGTTTATATTTCCTAAAAGTAAAGTTATTTTATGGATTAAACTACTTAATAGCCTTTAATTAAAAGAAGTATATTCATTAGACTATCACAAAGATTTCATATAATTAAATATTTTGTAACTTTCAATAAAGTCTTAACAAGCAAAAAATGTTCTCATGAATTTCACCACTGACCTTACACATTGAGAAGATTGCTCTTTCCCTCCATTTTACAAGTGTGCGGTCATGTAGAGTTTTCTGTAATTGAGTAATGTATATTGTAAAATGCCAGTCCTGGACTTTTCAGAACGCAAACAATTTGCTTTACATACAATCAATCATTTTTAAATGTACAAAGTAAAAAAAAAAATATAAAAATAAGTACGAGACGTTATTCTGCAGAGATAAGTGTGAAATCTAAAAAATTGCTGAAATGTTCAGAACTGACCTTAAATAATCTTTTGTAAGAGTTGGTCCAATATCTCAAATGCTGTTAAATTGCTTTGTGTCGAAAGTATGTAAAATGCTAAGTCAGCCTGAAAACTCAGCATCAAAGACTACCAGAGATTAAAACATTATCCACTTTGAGTGTACTTGAGGTTGTCATGCTCAATAAATATGGAATGGTTAAGACATATAAGCAGCAGAAGACTGAATTATGCATCCATACAGTTACTAATAACTTTGTCTCTATTCGGTTTCTGTTTAAAATAAAAACACAGGGGCCTACCGGCACATAGTGTAAGCATCTTGAATGCCTCAAAGGAGGATAAACTACACTTGGCAAGTTCTTAAAATAAATACTTCGTTGTCAGTTAATCCCCGTAACTGACTTTGGGAAATTTATTGTAAACGTTGAATCACTTTAGCCCTTTTTGCTTATAGACATTTTTATATAAGGATTTTACTAGATACAGAGCAAAAAAGAAATATATTTTTCACATTTCTAACAAAGCATCATTACCAGATTTTTTGGCTCTGAAATAGAGAAACATTTATAGCAGTTTAAAGTGGGTGGTCTTACTGCTAGTGACATATTGGACACAACCAGATCCAAGACATTGCATTGCACATTAATCATAAATGGTCCTTTGCGCTGAATCTGCGATTTCTCCCCGCTCGCGACAGGTCTAAAGAAGTGGGTGTGGCGTGGGAAGGGGACGGGGTCTGTCTCATTTACCATTTTTTATGACTATTTCAGGCATAGAAAATGGTCCAAATGTAAGACAGCTAGGATGCTTTCTTACATTTAGAAGTGGCGGTACATCTGCCGAAGTTATGTAGAGGCACCGGCCTTATTCACATGACAGTGTTTTTGGCAGTGATTTTCTTCAGTGATAGTGAGCCAAAACCAGGATTTGAGCCTACACAGACATAACATTAAGGGAATGATCTGCATCTGTTTTGTTTAGAGCCACACCTTGTTTTGCCTCACAATACAGGCCTTGTCCACATTCCGTTCAGTGACACGTCCGTGAAAAAAAGCATACATATTTCATCCGTGAAGCTGTCCGTTAAGGATCCATGGTTGGTCCGTGTGTCCGTTTTTACCATCCGTGTGGCATCCATAATTCACGGTCGTTGCTCAGCTGAAAATTAATTTCCAAAGAATCTCCTATTAGTCATCAGTGAAAAATGGATGCAACACAGACACAACACGGATATGTGTCAGTGATTTTCACAGACCCATAGTCTTCAATGGGTGTGCTTGGTCCACATCACGGATCAAAGTAGTGCATGCCCCCGTGATTTTTTACTGACCCACGGTCAGAAAACAATTACTGAAATGTGAACAGATACATTTAATTCAATGGGTACGTGTGCTGTCCGTGAAAAATGCGGACAGCACACATCAGTGAAAAACGGAAATGTGGACGAGGCCTAACTGATGGAAATCACTGACCGAACACTGACGTGTGAATAAGGCCTAACTGCGATGAATCCACTACAAGTGCAGGGCTTTATTAAAACCGGCATCTAAAACACCATTCTTAATAAATGTGCCCCTAAGTTTATACATGACCAGTAAGGATGTGCTGTCTACATTGATTTTTATGTATGCAACTCACCAGGAAAAGTTGCTTTCCTAGACAACGTATAGAAAAAGGGTAAAAAAAACAATGTTAGTCTGCAGCTGTTTGTTAAAGGGGTTCTTCGCTTTTGTTATACTGTTGACCTATCCTCAGGATAGGTCATCAATATCAAATTGACAGTGGCCAACTGCCAGTACCTCTGTTGATAAGCTGTTTAAAGAGAACGAGTGCTGTGTTCTCTTCTCTGTTTACCTACTCACCATCGACACTGCAGCTAGAGATGAGCGAAGCTATTCGTCGATTCGTATCGAATCTTGGGATTTTTCAGCTGCGAAGCGAATCCGAATTTTCTTGGATTTGTTTCGTATTATTCTTCAACGTATGCAAAATTTTACACGCTAACTATACGTACGATACGTATGAACCGTACGAAATGTACGCATTATGCGTGAGTGGGACAAGTTGGCAAGAGCGGCAAAGTAAAGATACGCCCCCTCCGAACTGGAAAAAAAACAGCCCACCGGGGATCTAACTATTTGCACGTATAGGGAGTGAAGACTCCTCCCTCAGTACTCCACCCTCCTCTGAGTCAAGCAGTCTGAACCAGTTTAGACCAGTGCTGACTGCTGACCTGGAAGCAAGCAAGGAAGCAAGAATGGCTCTAAAAAAAAAAGGGTGACCTGCTGCGGCCCAACTGGAATGAGATGTGTTTTGGGGACGAGTTTCAAGAACCACCGCCTGCTACAGACATTAGGGCGTCACAGGTTAAACCGTGCCGGAGAAACACAGCTTCAGTGCCTGCCTGGCCATCATCATCATCAACTGAAGCTGCGACTAGTGAGACAGCTGGAGCATCTGCTGGTGTTCGCGTGGCTGGAAGGTCTGCTCTGTCTTGTTCAGCGGAAATGGCTGGAGTGTCCACTTCGCCACCCAGGAGGAGTTCAAGCCAGAACCCCATTGTTACGGCATCTGTGACGGCCCGTACACAGACCTCCTGGGAGTATAAAACCGCGGTGGAGGAATGGGTAATACAAGTTCTTGACCACCCTAGGCCGGGAGATCTTTCACTAGAACGAAGGAAGGGAACTGTGCTTTGATTTTCTTTGGGGCGAGGATCTGGCTTCCTGTAGGATGACGACTCTGGGAAGGACTATTTCGTGGGCCGCCGGTCGGTGAAACGGCCGTACCTGCCGCATGCTCGTCACAGCTTATACGTGGGGGATCAGGTGGAGTACACCCCCATGAAGTCCGTGAAAGGACCATTTGCAACCGGGGTTACCCTTCTTTTCAAGCCCCTGGTGCCTTCAAGTGACGCAGAAGTGTGGCCGGATGAACCACCAGGTCCAGGATGCTTGCGCTGCCTGCAGGAATTCCCAGATGGCGTCCTCCGGTTCTGTGAAAAGCCTCAGCCTCAGACGGAGCCTCTGATTCCAGGACTGCCAGCACCACCACCACCACCATGACAGTCCTTACAGCTGGGTCAGCTGACCACGTCATCCTTCACCTTTCAGTCAACGGTCATCAACCAATAAAACCGGAAAAGCTGAAGTGTCTGCAGCACTCGCCAGCCTGACCCGGACCCGGTCAAGTCCAAATTCTGGAAGAAGAGGGCACTGGAGTTCTAATACGGCAGCGAGCGTGGCCTACAAGAGGCAGGAGCGTCCTCTTATGACTTTTAGCAGCAGCTCAAGTAAGGAGGATTTCAAGTCCCTCATCTGAGGAACCAACTACTGGCTGGCTGCTGTCCAGGACACTGATGGAGGAGTCAGGAGGATCTATGGGAGCCACACCATGGACTGCACCTGACGGGTGAGATGGTAGTTGGCTGTAGTTTTTGTTTAGTTTGTGTTGCCCCCATTTGACTCTCACCCAGATGGGCATGGCTGTCAGGACTCCCCCATTCTTCAGAAAATTCCCTGTTGCGCCAAAGTGTGCCTATTTAACTTTTTACCCCCTTCTCAGGTTATTTGCAACTTTTGCAAAAAGGGTTCTCTATTTGCTGCTATTTATTAACCGTGTAGATTACACATGACATACCTGTTTGGATTACAATTTTACCTCACGTGGATTGCAATTAAATTTCGGAATATTTGTTCCAGACAGACTGTTTTATCATTGCCAAGCCAACTAGGAGCCATAAGGAGAGACTCAAACATATATCTGACCCTTTTATGCTTGCAAATGTGAAATTGATTGCACTAAAATGTTTGCATACTTATTAGAGATGAGCGAGTAGTGAAATATTCGAAAGTTCGAAATTCGATTCGAATAGACCGCGAAATTCGACTATTAGACCGAATATCGAATCCCATTAAAGTCTATGGGAAAAAAATGCTCGCCACTTGGAAATCTCAATTCGACCACTTGGAGGTCACCAAGTCCACCCTGAAACCTCAGAAAAGGATGCCAACACTGCTGGAATGCAACTGGGACAGCAGGGGAAGCATGTCTGGGTGCATATAACGCGCCCAAGTCGCACTATTACGCCACTATCACAGCCTCTCAACAATACACTCCAAAGACAATGTAACCTCTCTGTA
>ONZH01002479.1:0-27775 GCA_900303285.1 Rhinella marina
TTGGATGGCGAATGACGCCAAAAATACTTAGTTAAAATGAACAACCACGAAAAAACCTATTAACTTTTTTTTGGCTAATTCAACTTCACTGAGGAAGTTTTATTTTTTTCCCCAAAACACAACCCAAAATATAACCTTGTTTTGTTTTTTTTTTCTTTTTTTACAGCGACTGACGCTGCGACTATCGATTTAAAAGGAACGAGCCCAGAACCACGTCTTAACTATATTTTGGGCAATTCAACTTCACTGACTACGTTAGCACAATATCACGCTTTTCTTTTTGGATGGCGAATGATGCCAGAAATACTTAGGTTTTTTGCGGTTGTTCATTTTAACTAAGTATTTCTGGCATCATTCGCCATCCAAAAAGAAAAGTGTGATATTGTGCTAACGTAGTCAGTGAAGTTGAATTGCCCAAAATATAGTTAAGACGTGGTTCTGGGCTCGTTCCTTTTAAATCGATAGTCGCAGCGTCAGTCGCTGTAAAAAAAGAAAAAAAAAACAAAACAAGGTTATATTTTGGGTTGTGTTTTGGGGAAAAAAAATCAAACTTCCTCGGCAAAGTTGAATTGGCCAAAAAACAGTTAATAGGTTTTTTGCGGTTGTTCATTTTAACTATTAACTGTTTTTTGGCCAATTCAACTTTGCCGAGGAAGTTTGATTTTTTTCCCCCAAAACACAACCCAAAATATAACCTTGTTTTGTTTTTTTTTCTTTTTTTACAGCGACTGACGCTTCGACTATCGATTTAATAGGAACGAGCCCAGAACCAGGTCTTAACTATTTTTTGGCCAATTCAACTTCACTGACTACGTTAGCACAATATCACGCTTTTCTTTTTGGATGGCGAATGACGCCAAAAATACTTAGTTAAAATGAACAGCCGCAAAAAAACCTATTAACTATTTTTTGGCCAATTCAACTTCGCCGAGGAAGTTTTATTTTTTTTCCCCAAAACAAAACCCTAAAATATAACCTTTTTTTGTTTTTGTTTTCTTTTTTACAGCGACTAATACTGCGACTATCGATTTAAAAGGAATGAGCCCAGAACCACGTCTTAACTATTTTTTGGGCAGTCTTTAGACGGTTGCTATTGTACTGCAGAGGTTTGTAACTGAGAGAAAAAACTGCACTGTATGATATATGAGTGTGAGAGAAAAGGTGTAGGAGAAAAGATGTATATTTTCTACACTCCGGCTAGTGTGCAGCACACGACAGAATTTTGCACTGCACTGTATAATATATAACTGAGAGAAAAAAATGTAGTCTTTAGCTGGCAGCTATTGCACCGCAAACCACTAAATTTGTCACTGCACTGTATGATATATGACTGAGAGAAAAGACGTATATTTTCTACACTCCGGCTAGTGTGCAGCACATGACAGAATTTTGCACTGCACTGTATAATATATAACTGAGAGAAAAAACTTACTCTTTAGACGGCTATTGTACCGCAAACTACTGAATTTGTCACTGCACTGTATGATATATGACTGAGAGAAAAAAGGTAGTCTTTAGATGACGGCTATTGTATCGCAAACCTCTGAATTTGTCACTGCACTGTATGATATATAACTGAGAGAAAAGACGTATATTTTCTACACTCCGGCTAGTGTGCAGCACACAACAGAATTTTGCACTGCACTGTATAATATATAACTGAGAGAAAAAACGTAGTCTTTAGACGGCGGCTATTGTACCGCAAACCACTGAATTCTTCACTGCACTGTATGATATATAACTGAGAGAAAAGACGTATATTTTCTACACTCCGGCTAGTATGCAGCACACAACAGAATTTTGCACTGCACTGTATAATATATAACTGAGAGAAAAAACTTAGTCTTTAGACGGCGGCTATTGTACCGCAGACCACTGAATTTGTCACTACACTGTATGATATATAACTGAGAGATAAGACTATTTTTTCTACACTCCGGCAAGTGTGCAGCACACGACAGAATTTTGCACTGCACTGTATAATATATAACTGAGAGAAAAAACGTATTCCCTAAACTGTACTACAGATCCCAGCAAGCCAAGGTACAGCAGCAGCACCAGCAGCAGCAAAAATGAGTACTGAGAGGACTTTGGGCAATTTCTTTTGGGTCTGTGTGGACCACGTGCTGTCCCTGTGCACAGTGTGCAGCCAAGATGGCGGTAGCTGCACTACAAGTCCTAGCCAGCAGCCAGGAGGAGACAAAAAAAAGAGGTGCTTGTAGCCTTTAGAAGGGCTGTTGGGTTCTTTGAGAATGATTCCTGCCTAACCTAAATCTAAATTGAGGCCCTAACACTCTCCCTGACAGACAGCAGGTCTATCCCTAATCTCATGCAGGCGGAGTCTGACGCGAGCAGCGCGGGACCAGATTCTTATATTCCCAGGTCATCTGATCTGGCCAGCCAATCCCTGCTATCAACTTGTAGGGGCCCCACGTGATGCTAGGAGGTACCAAAGCCTCTCCTGCATGTTGATTGGCTGAGAAAAAGGCGCCTAACATGCCGGAAGAGGAAGATGCCATTTCCTCGAGGATCATGATATGCTCGTCCAAGTAGCGAGCATATGCGAATACCCTAATGCTCGAACTAGCAACAAGCTCGGAAGAGCATGTTCGCTCATCTCTAGTCCTAATACAACATTTTGGGAATATTTTGTGAATAGAGATAAGTAAAATGATGAAAAATTCAATTTGAATGCTACATCGAATTTCACAAATAAATTGTCACAAAGCGTATTTCTTTGAATGTAGTGGGCACAATGATGAGGAATGGCGACCGTTCCGCCCTCCCCCCCCTCATTGAACCACTTGAATACCACATTCAGCGTTGATTGTGGCATCTGAGGTTACCATTTAGGCCTTTCAGGGGTCAATCAGGGTAAAAATAAAAAAGCTCACCTCATCCATTTGCTCACATAGAGGCCATCAGAGCCATCTTGATTGAAGACACCTTGTGAAATCTTGCACGGTGATGTGATGACGTTATCACCCTTGCCAGGCGCGATGACATCATCACTGATGATCACATCATCATCTTCAATCAAGATGGCTACAATGGCCTCTTCGAATGCAAATGGATGAGGTGATTATGTTTTTTTTTTTTTTTACCACCATTTCAGGGAAAATTGATTTGTTACCATGAAGCAAAAGGAAATTCTGATTTGCAGTGAAACTACTTTTTGCTGTAATTCGGATTGAATAATACAATTCCTTTCATATAACATTATTTGTGAGCAGATGTAAGTTAATCCATCCTAACTTCAGACAGTAGATACATATTTCATATCTATAAAGTGTACATGAGCTTGTGAAAATATCTACCACATCTACATACTTCAAGATAAAATTGTGTTACTAAAACTATTTTCAATTCTTTATCAAGAACAATCAGTTTATTTATGCTTAATATGCAATACATCAATGATATCAAAAGACAAGTGTCTCAAAGCAGCCACTGACAACAGACTCTCAAAAGAAGCAGATTTAATCATTTTAACGTACTTAGGATTTAATGAGGAAACCTGCTAATTGATGGAGCTTAAGAAGTTTTCACATTCATATCATGTCACATAATTTCCCACTTGGGAAACAAATTATGAAAGTGACAATTAAATCATATTGCCGTGTTACTTGTGGGAGACAATTCTGACACAATGCTGCTGAAAATACTGAGCAGGGAAGGCTCAGTGGGTGTGGTTCTAAAATTAAGATGAGGATATGAGTTTATTATTACTTATTACTATTCTTCATATCAATAAAAAATTATAGGTCTTAATGAAAGTCACTTACAAGTAATATGATACTGTTAATAGTTTGAAACTTGGAAGTTTTCCCAACAAAATGTTTGGCTCTGATTCCACAATTTGGAAATTACTATACAGTAAATTAACATGAATACCTTAGGTATAGGTATTTCAAATTATTATTTTTTTTCTAATATATTTCTTATTTACACTTACTGCTAAAAAATGTACAATACTCAAAATATTACATAAACTTTAAATTGTATCTAACTAAAAATCTAGCCTCCCATCTCCAACTAATCCTTCCAACCATCCAATAAGATGCTAAACAGTGCTTTCTGATGAAAATATGCTAATTTAAACAAGGTGCTTAAAGGGTTTCTGTCACCAGATTTGGGCATACTAAACAGGATGGCATTTGCAATGTGCAAATGCCACCTGATGCCCAATCTGGTTTTCTTACAGTAATCAGATCAGCCGTTTTCTTAAAAAAAGCACTTTTATAATATGTAAATTAGGCGTACTAGGTGCAAGAGGCGTTTACCTTGCACCTAGTAATCGCCGTGTTCCTACCTCTAGTGCCGCCTCCTTCTTCCTGATTGACAGGGCCAGACAGCTTGCTCGATGAGCTGCCGGCCCTGACCTCGATCGAAATCCCGCGCCTGCGCCGTGTAGGCTAAATTCTGCGCAGGCGCAGATAGTTCACCCGGCCGCCCGGCTCCTGCCTCTCTCACTGCGCCTGCGCCGTGCGGAGTAAAGCGGCGCAGGCGCAGTGAGACCCGGGAGCCGGCAGAACTCACTGCGCCTGCGCCGCTTTTACTCCGCACGGCGCAGAATTTAGCCTACACGGCGCAGGCGCGGGATTTCGATCGAGGTCAGGGCCGGCAGCTCATCGAGCAAGCTGCCTGGCCCTGTCAATCAGGAAGAAGGAGGCGGCACTAGAGGTAGGAACACGGCGATTACTAGGTGCAAGGTAAACGCCTCTTGCACCTAGTACGCCTAATTTACATATTATAAAAGTGCTTTTTTTAAGAAAACGGATGATCTGATTACTGTAAGAAAACCAGATTGGGCATCAGGTGGCATTTGCACATTGCAAATGCCATCCTGTTTAGTATGCCCAAATCTGGTGACAGAAACCCTTTAAGCCTAAGACCTTGACAGATTTTATTCCTCAATAAGGCTTCTCAGTGTAGATGCAGAAAATATCTTTACTATTCACAGCTTTATTTACAAGTGCATCTCAATAAATTAGAATATGATCAAAAAAATTTTTTTCAGTAATTCAATTCAAAAAGTGAAACACATATATTATATGGAGTCATTACAAACAGAGCAAACTTTTTCAAGTGTTTATTTATGTTCATGTTGATACTGTAATTATGGCTTATAACAAGGAAAACCCAAAATTCATTATCTCAGAAAAAAAATAGAATAATTAACCCAAAACACCTACGAAGGCTACCTAAGCCTTTAAAAAGGTCCTTTAGTCTGGTTCAGTAGGTGATACAATCATGGGGAAGACTGCTGACTTGACAGATGTCCAGAAGGCTGTCATTGACACACCACAAGGAGGGTAAGCCACAAAAGGTCATTGCTAAAGAAGCTGGCTGTTCACAAAGTGCTGTATCAAAGCTTATTAATGGAAAGTTGAGTGGAAGGAAAAAAGGTGGTAGAAAAAGGTGCACAAGCAACAGGGAGAACTGCAGCCTTGATAGGATTGTTAAGAAAAGGCCTTTCCTAAATTTTGGGGAGATTCACAAGGAGTGGACTGCTGCTGGGGTCAGTGCTTCAAGAGCCACCACACACAGACGTATCCGGGACATGGGCTACAAGTGTTGCATTCCATGTGTCAAACCACTCATGACCAATATACAGCGCCAGAAGCGTCTTACCTGGGCCAAGGAGAAAAAGAACTGGACTGTTGCTCAGTGGTCAAAGGTGTTGTTCTCAAATGAAAGTACATTTTGCATTTCATTTGGAAATGAAGGTCCCAGAGTCTGGATGAAAAGTGGAGAGGCACTCAATCCAAGCTGATTGAGGTCTAGTGTGAAGTATCCACAATCAGTGA
This sequence comes from Rhinella marina, assembly GCA_900303285.1. Lineage (NCBI taxonomy): Eukaryota > Metazoa > Chordata > Amphibia > Anura > Bufonidae > Rhinella > Rhinella marina. Next base: position 5,811 of record ONZH01002479.1, read on the forward strand.
TAGTTTGAGGAGCCATGTCATCTGCTGGTGTGGTTCCACTGTGTTTTATCAAGACTAGAGATGAGCGAATCTAATCCCACGAAGTGGAATTCTATCCGAATTTCAGGATAAATTCGATTCACCTAGAAGCCGAATTTCCTTGCGCTTTGTGTCGACGAATCGATTTATCCTGAAATAGTGTAAAAAACAAAAAAATACATACTTACCTCCTCCATTTGCCACCTGCCGCCATCTTGATTGATGATCCCGGGCAAAATCCCACGCGTAGTGACGTATGACGTCACCACACCGGCCGGCTTGAATACGTAATCTTGCGCCGTGCGAGATTTCGCTACAGATCTTCAAGCAAGATGGCGGCGGCCGGCCCGCCAAATGGAGGAGGTAAGTTTGATTTAATGTATTTTTTAATGTTTATTTTACACTGTTTTTACATTCAGACGCCGCAATCATGTGTGACGCGGCATCTGAGGGGTACAATGACGGGGGCGGCGCTTTCGCAGCTCCCTGTCATGGCACCCACTACTTACAAAAAAATGCGTCACGAAGCTAATTTTTTTGTAAAATTTGGCGAATCAGCCGAATTGAATTTTGAAGAAATTCGCTCATCCCTAATGAAGACCAAAGTCAGTGTAGCCGTCTACCAGGAAATTTTAGAGCACTTCATGCTTCCCTCTGCTGACAAGCTTTTTGGAGATGGAATTTTTATTTTCCAGCAGGACTTGGCACCTGTCTACACTGCCAAAAGTACCAATACCTGGTTTAATAACCACAGTATTACTGTGCCTGATTGGCCAGCAAACTCACCTGACCTTAACCTGATAGAGAATCTATGGGGTATTGTCAAGAGGAAGATGAGAGACACCAGACTCAACAATGCAGATGAGATGAAGGCTGCTATCAAAGCAACCTGGGTTTCCCTAACACCTCTGCAGTGCCTCAGGCTGATCGCCTCCATGCCACACCGCATTGATGTAGTCATTTATGCAAAAGGAGCCCCAACCAAGTATTGAGTGCATTTGCTGTACATACTTTTCATTTGGCCAACATTTCTGTGTTTAATTTTTTTTTTACAGTTGGTCTAATATAATATTCTAATTTTCTGAGATAATGACTTTTGGGTTTTCCTTGGCTGTAAGCCATAATCATCAACATTAACGTAAATAAACACTTGAAAAAGTTCACTCTGTTTGTAATGACTCTATATAATATATGAGTTTCACTTTTTGAATTGAATTACTGAAAAAAAAACTTTTTGATGATATTCAAATTTACAACCCTACTGAAACACAAGTTTGGCCATATTACATCATTCCTACATTCCTCAACGAAAAGGTCACCGCTGTTTTAACAATCAATGGAAGGAACAATCTCAACAGATGGGGCTCTGTTGCATCGGGGATGCTTTCTCGCTTGCTTTCTTTATAAAATTTCAGTTCATCCTCTCCATCTCATTGAGAGTTTACAGTTTTACCCAGGAGAGTTAGTGAGATTAGATTAAGGTTAAGAGATTAGAATATAATTTTGCTGACATTGTTTTGGTTTCTCCATCCAACTGCAGAATAATGAGCAATGGAAGATATAAAGATGATAAGTGCACTTGCTATATGCTCAACTTGGACAAATATAAAGCCCTCATGCTCAGGATTCCCAATGGTACCCTCTGGTTGACCTCCATCCACATAAATTAGGATATCTCATCTAGATCACTAGTGCCCAAGTAATATCAGTGGAAAGGTCAAGCTCCTTACAGGGGTTGTCCCATGAAAAAATATTCTACAGTTTTAAAACCAGCACCTGGATCTGAATACTTTTGTAATTGCATGTAATTAAACATTTAGTATAGCCGCTGAGTTATTCAATAAAATGTATCTGTATAGTGTCACTTAATTTCTTTTTTCTTTGACTGGCTCATTAAGAAGGCTGTGCATGCTCAGTTTCATCTTTTAACTGCCTCTTTAATTGTGATAGGGAGAGAGCTACAGTGAAATGGACACTCATCCTGAGATGCAGCAAAATAGACACTCCCCTTGAGTTTTCAGTTTGATACAAATCTAGCAGAAAAATGAATGGGGAGATCTCTGGATCCATGTGAGGTACAGGGCTGGTTCTAGCTTTGTTAGAAAGAGATTGTCATGTACTATATGGGGTATGATTTTCATTTTTTACATTATTCATGGGATAACACATTTAAACCAATAAAGGTCCTCATGTATTTTTTACTTTGTACAATACTACCCAATCTATCTGCTCCACAATGTTGAGCAATCACTTATCTCAATAGGACATTCATTTAGAGAAATAAAAAAAAATCCATCAGGACTACATAGCAGACTGAATTTCATGCTGGACTTAACCACCCCAAAACACAACTGCTCAAAAAAAAAGGGGGACACTTAACACAATGTAACTCCAAGTCAATCACACTTCTGTGAAATCAACCTGTCCAGTTCTGAGGCAACACTAATTGTGAATCAATTTCTCCTGCTGTTGTACAAATTAAACAAACAACAAGTAGAAATGATAGGCAATTAGCAAGACAATCTCTATAAAGGGGTGGCTCTTGTGGTGGTGACCACAGACCATTTCTCTGTTCTCATCCTTTTTGGCTGTTGTTTTGGTCACTTTTGCATTTTATTCACCCCTAGAGATAGCACGAGGCTGTGTCTACAACTCACAGAATTTGGCCAGGTAGTGAAGCTCATCCAGGATGGCACACGAATGCGAGCTGTGGCAAGAAAGTTAGCTGTGTCTGTCAGCACAGTGTCCAGAGCATGGAGCACATACCTGGAGACAGGCCAGTACATGAGGAGATGTAGCGGGGGGCGTAGGAGGGTAACAACCCAGCAGCAGGACTGCTACCTCCTCCTTTGTGCAAGGAGGAACAGGAGGAGCAGTACTAGAGCCCTGCAAAATGACCTCCAGCAGGCCACTAATATCCATGTGTCTGCTCAAACTGTCAGAAACAGTCTCCATGAGGGTGGTATGATGGCTCAATGTCCACAAGTTGGTGTTATGCTTACAGCTCAACCCAGTGCAGGGTGATTGGAATTTGCCAGAGAACACCAAGATTGGCAGATTTGATATTGGTGCCCTGTGCTCTTCACTAGAGATGAGCGAATCATTCAAAAAATTATTCGCCGAACATTCGCCGAACTTTTCCTAAGATTCGTATATTCGACAAATAGATTTGTTGTATTTGCGTACAAAATATACGTTATTATGTGCTATTAGCGAACATTCGCGCACTAATAACGAACGTTCATTTAAAAAATGTACGCAACTTCTTAGAAGATGTACGCATGAGCGTACAAATAGCGTACGAATCCTCAGTTCACTATTGTCTACTCGATTACGTAATACGCAGGCACGCACGGCGAGAGGCCGCGACGTGCACTCCTCAGAGGCAGAGCGAATATTCGAAAATGGCATCCAGGCGATCCTCATCATTTAGCTCTGAAGAGCTGAAATTCCTGAACCGGCTGATGGACAGAGAGGATTATGATGGCACACACCGCCATCCAAACCAGCATAAGAAGGAGGTAATCCAGCAGGTGATCCAAGGCCTGCGCCATCGTTACCACACCGTGCGGACCCCGGGCCAGATCCAGCGGAAATGGTCCAATCTGAAATTCAAATGCCCAGAGCGGCTTAATGAGATCCGCGCAGAGATACGGCAGGGTGAGTAACAAAATATTTGATAAGTAAAAACATGTAAAAAAATTAGTGTACTGTATTGTATATATACCAGCAGTCGCTGTGAATAATGAAAAAAGTATAGAAGGACAATGTGGTCGTGCGTAGTGCGCTGCAGTAATTTTGTTTCATGCTAGGCAACGCATTTTATGTTGCAGAGCACCGTCAACGACGGCGTCACCACCGTCGAGGCAGGACGGCCCCTGAAGTACCTGCAGCCTCTAGTAAGTGTAAAACATGTTTAATTTATTTTTCATCCAAGCTACGTGGGAGTGCAGCTGCAGTAAGAGCACTAGTGGTTAGGAACGGGATCCTCCAGCCCCAAACTATTCCCATGTAGCTACAACTGTTCATTAGAGTTGAATGTAAGGCTACTTCTACACTAGCGGCAGCCCGGAACCAGCGGGTGAAGGGTCCCTCCGGATCCGTGCTGCCGCAGGTACACGTGTGGGGCCAGAACCACGCACCGGCCCAAATTCACTGTAATGGGGGTGGGCCGCGGATCCGGCCACAGCACGTTAACCCCTGCTGAGAGGCAGCCGGAGCGAAAATACAACATGTAACTGTTGTATTTTCGCTCCGGCTGCCTCTCAGCAGGGGTTAACTTGCTGTGGCCGGATTCGCGGCCCGCCCCATTACAGTGAATTTGGGCCGGAGCGCAGTTCCGGCCCCACATGTGTACCTGCAGCAGTGCGGATCCGGAGGGACCCTTCACCCGCCGGATCCGGGCTGCCGCTAGTGTAGAAGTAGCCTTAGGCCATTATTTCATGATTTTGACAGCTGCTGCACCACAGAGGAGCCGCTCTCACCGTCCTCCACCCCAGCGAGAGAAGAACCCACCTGCCCCTCCAACACCACCAGCCCAGCTACCAGAGGTTGAAGGTAGGTAAAAAAAAAAAAAGTGTAATGGGTGGACCTTCTGTCTTCAAAATATGAGCTAAATGTATGTTTTATCTTTGGTAGCTCCAACCCACAGGGAGCAGTTTTCCTCTGGACCATGGGAAGACCACACCGTACGGGTGTCCAGTAAGTACTACAAAAGGCTTAGTCAGTACAGAATACATGTCACAGAATAAGTCGCTCCAGTACATTAAAGTTTAGATTTTTTTTGTGGGACAATCACTGTAACTCGATCATACAAACTAAGTACATAACTGTTTCCACCCCTGCAGACATCCCCACTGACTTTGAAATGGAGGCTGGATTACGGCGCCTTGGCTCCAGGCTCCACGCTGCCTCCCGTCCCATTCGTGGCCTGCAGCTGGAGCTACAAGAGCTGCAGGACATGACAGCGCAACGTCGGCAAAGGCTGGCGTAATCTTATTTTTTGGTTCCTTTCTTTTGTTTATTATATTATTTATTTGTTAAAAAGAAGTTTTTATTCATTACTAAAATATTCTTGAAAAAACTATGTTTTGAGTGTTGTGTTAAACCTTTAACACCTTCCTGATCCCTATATAGGGTGAGGAAGACAGAGTTTTTTTCCCACAGCCATTTTCCCATATTAATGAACACAGCGGTGTCTGCCGGCCGAAGTATTACTACATTACACACACTCCTGTTCACTGATTACAATTGACAGACAGAAAAATAAAAAAGGCTTGGCTTGTTTGAACAACAAGCTTGTACATTCTACCTTAACATAGGCAGTGAAAATTATATATGAGCATTTTATGGCTGCCCCGGCCAATAGTAGTAGGGGATGGGGTATGTCAGCATAGAGTGATAGGTAAAATAAATACAACAGACTGCAGTGGTGTATAACAATGTCTGCTAATATAACTTGTACGGGAGGCAGAGGCAGTGTAAAGAATGTATTTATTTATTTAAAATATATATAACACACACATATATATATATATATATATATATATATATATATATATATATATATATATTTATTTATTTTTTTGGAGGGGGAGGGCTAAAGACTGAGGCTCCAAAACAAACTTAACAATAAGTATAAGTAATAAATTAGTAACGTTAAGTAACAACAGTTACTCTCCTACTAAGCGTAGAAAACGGAGGCGGAGATAGACAACAGTTTTTGGTTTTGAAATAGCGTTTTGGAGACTTCGGGTTCGCACAGCCCATGACATGACACAAGACATTTGGCTGTAAAATTACTGTATGGCCCAGCTGACAGCAACAGTGGGAAGACACTCAGACTATACTGTCCTGCAAGGCCTGATCTAATCACCACCAGCATCAGCAAGAGGAGTATGAAATTCGGATGTAATTTAGGTATTTTTTTGAACATTGCCCGGTGATATACTATATTTGGGGTCTCGCTAGTTCCCAGGGAAGCACTAGCCCTGGGCCTAACTCGCCTCTGCCCTCTGTTGCTGCCACTACTAGTACCACCCTCCTCCTCTGAGCTCAAATCCTCCTCGCCAGCCCGATTCGCTTTCCTGGTCCTCTGGTCTAACACATCAGATTCATCATCAGACTCCTCCACAACACATTTTTTGGAATTCAAATTAGGCTGTTCCCCACCAACCGACATTTCTGGGCAGTCCAAACTCTGACTGCCCTCTAAGAAATCCTCAGGGAGGCTGTCCTCTATAACCGCCGGATTATAAGGTGGGCTTCGGTGGCTTTTTTTTTTTAGAAATTGCAGAAGGGACACCACTAGGAGGAAACACTGAAGCCCGAGAGGTGGTAGAAAATGACGGGGTTTTCTTGAGTGGAATGGTGGAGCAGGACGAGTCTGACCCCTGGCTACATATGGATACTGTATCAGCAGATGACAGCAGATCATCCGGCTCCACTATCTCATCTACTTTCTCCTCCACTACAATTTTGCGCCTCGGTGGGTTAGCCTGGTGGAACAATGGCCAAGTATTGCGAATACTACTAGTAGAAGCTCCGGCTACAGGTCTTTTGGCACTGCTGCCCTGTGCTACCTTCTCCTTTTTTTTAAAGCTCAAAGTCTGTCTGGAACTGGACCCCTTTTGCTTATCCATTCCAGACATTTTTGAATTCACTCTGTGGCCCTACAGCTGGTCTTTGTCCCTGTATCTCACTGTCTGTCCCTGTCTCTCCCTATCTCTCCCTGTCTCTCTCTCCCTGCTTGATTAAATACTAGCCCTTAACTGGCTCTGCAATTGCCCTGCAGTATCCCTGATATGTGTAATATGGATTTCCAGAGCTATTATATCAAATTTTCACAAAACAGGTCTCAGAACTTCACACACAGTTCTTCTGCTTGTCTCATCAGTCGCAGCAGAAGTGATGCGTCACTGGCTTACTGAGCCAATCAGAGCAAGCCCTGCCCACTAGGTCAGGTGACCGCTTTCTTCCCGGGCTTTTGCGCACGATAAACGAACTAACAGCAAAAGTTCGCTAATTAATTGAATTAGTACGCAACAGCGTATACAGTAAATTATACGTAGCAATAGCGTATAATTTATAGGACAAACTACGTAGCGAATGCGTACAAAGCCGAAGAGAATCACCTAATATTCGGATTTGCTTCACAGCTAAAAATTCCCAAGATTCAATACGAATCGACGAATCGATTCGCTCATCTCTACTCTTCACAGATAAGAGCAGGTTCACACTGAGCACATGTGACAGACGAGACAGAGTCTGGAGACACAGTGGAGAACGTTATGCTGCCTGTAATGTCCTCCAGCATGACCGGTTTGGCAGTGGTTCAGTAATGGTGAGGGGAGGCATTACTTTGGAGGTTCACACAGCCTTCCATGTGCTAGCCAGAGGTACCTTAACTGCCGTTAGGTACCGGGAAGATATCCCAGACCCATTGTGAGACCATATGCATGTGCAGTGGGACCTGGGTTCCTTCTGATGCATGACAATGTTAGGCATCATGTGGCTGAAGTATGTCAGCAGTTCCTGCATGATAAAGGCAATCAAGCACATCAGGGACATCATGTCTCATTCCATCCACCAACGCCACATTGCGCCACAGACTGTCCAGGAGTTGACTAATCCTTTAATCCAGGTATGGGAGGAGATCCCTCAGGAGAACATCAGGAGCATGCCCAGACATTGTAGGGAGGTCATATAGGCACATGGAGGCCACACACACTACTAAGCCTCAATTCCTTTCCACTGAAGTGGGATCAGCCTGATATTTGATTTTGAGTATCTTTCCAAATCCAGACCTCCATGGGATATTAATTTTTATTTATACTGATCATACCACTATGTAATAAATAAAAAATTGCAACTGGAATATTTAATTCATTAAGATCTAGGATGTGATATTTTAGTGTTCAATTTATTATTTTGAGCAGTGTAGATACTAAACATAGCAATGCTATATATAGATATATATATATATATATATATATATATATATATATATATATATATATACAAAAAGAAAAAGAGCAGCAGCACAATAGAGTAAGGTCGGGTGCAATTCCTCAAAAGAAACTCACGGCACAGAGCTCCATGAGCTCCACACCACATTACTGTTAATTATTGTGTACCTCATCATTCCTCTATTTTTCTTTACATGTTGATTCTTCTTCACATGTTTAGTTTTTCTTTTTAGTGTTTCTGTCTCCTATATGTGCCTCTTTCTTTAAATATATGTACTACCATTATATCGCTCCCGCAGTTGCTGACGCGTGTCCGTGGTTTCCAGGACGCCTCACGGCTCTTCCTGGTTACGGTGCGTTTGCTGGCCGGTGGAACACATCACTATGGATTTGTATATTTATTGTTAACATTATTTATTGTTTTATGAACTAATTAGGTGTCATGATATTTACTATGTATAAAAATATACACGTTTTAATGGATTATGTATTTTGCACGATGCTATTTGCTTTTTATCACTAATTGTATGTAAATGAATCAATCAATCATGTATTACAAGTAGGCTATGCCTATATAAAGTCACATTATGTATCTACTCACTGCTTGACAAAGGCTCCATTGAGAGAGCTGAAACGTCGCATGGAATAAATCCACTTTTTACACAAGCCTAGAGTGCTGCCTCGTTTTTGGATTTTGGATATATATATATATATATATATATATATATATATATATATATATGCGATTCCATCTCTCAATCTCAATAAGGAAAGCAGTCAAGAGCATTTACATAACCTTGTCTGTTAACCCACATTCAATATGGCCACCCCAGTCATATCTTTCAGTCCTGGTAGTAAGAGCATCTTCACACACTAGCCAACATGGTTAACATTCTCACCAAAACATTTAAACATTTTACATTCTCCAAAAATGTCAAGACAATGACTTCACTTATCCCATTTTCTCTTGCTTAAAATAAATGCAAGTTACATGCATACTTGTAAACCCTACCACAACAAAATCTACACTATGCTCCACATCCCCCTCTTCAATGGGTTTTGGACATGGGTCATTCCAGATTTGTGCATCCCTGTCCTTCTGAACATTTTAGAGTCCTTAAAGGGGTTGTCTCACTTCATCAACTAGCTTATATTATGTAGATAAAGTTAATACAAGCCACTAACTAATGTATTGTTTTTATCCGTATTGCTTCCTTTGTTGGCTTGATTCATTTTTCCATCACATTATGCACCGCTTGTTTCCATGATTACGACCATCCTTCAATCCATCAGTAGTGGCTGTGCTTACATACTATAGGAAAAAGTGAGGGCCTCTCTGGTGGCCAAGACCATGGGACCGCACATAGGCTAGTGCTTTTTCCTATTGTGTGCAAGCACAACCACGACTGCTGGATTGCAGGGTGGTCGTAACCATGGAAACGAGCAGTGTATAAATTGATAAAAAAATAAATCCAGCCAGCAAAGGAAGCAATATGGATAATAACAATACATTAGTAAGTGACTTGTATTAACTTCCTCCACATAATAAATGCTACTTGCTAAAGTGAGGCAACCCCTTTAAAGGATCACTAAACTTTCCAATAACTTTTGATATGCCAGAGTAACATATCAAAGGTTTCAATCAGTGGGTTTCTGAGTGCTGAGACCACCAATCACTAGAAGACAGAGAGCTAAGTGCTTGCATAGTGCAGTCTCTCACTTTTTGCTGCAAGAGAAGGGATCAATGGAGTCTATGGGCCCATCTCAATTCTGTCTCCTGCAGTGAGGAGGGAGAGTGTGCTTTGCTCTCTGCTCTCTCTGACTTTAAGAATCTTTTAAATATCTTATGTTTTCCCTAAAAAGGTTTTAAATGGTTATATAATCATTTGACTCCTGTTTCCAATGTGGTACACCTCAGGCTGATATAAGTCTTTGTCTCTGGACATGTAAGGTAATCCGTTGAGGATTTTACAAAATCACATTTAACCATTTCTGTGCTCTTATATATCCTGTGGGGTTTCTTTGGTTTGGTAGAGTCCGAACATAACAGGTGTGACTGGAGCTCCTGGCACTCCACAAGACAATACTTCAGGAATGGATTATCCGCCATGCACCACCCCATGATTTGATTTTGGGCAAACTATCCTTTCTTTTCAAGATAGAGAGTGAATTGTCAATTCTCAAAAAAAAAAAAAAAAAAACAGATGGTAAAGAAGTTATTTGCTGTCTTGGAGAGTGTCATCCATTCACATAACATTAGGGATACTTTTCATTACAGCATGAGTTACAACATGATAATCTAAAGAAACACTTTATTGGAGGACACATGGACTCACAGCAATCGTAATCCTCATTAGTGGTCTTGATATGATGTCCTTGCAGGCTTATGTGTTCCCTCATTTTCTTGTGTTTTCTTTCTTACAAGTTAGATTGTTCTAGTTTTAATTATAACTCAAAATTCTAAGCCACCCTCTAATGCCTACTAAAGTACACTACTTGTATGCTACTGGTACTGACATAGATATTGCACAAACTATCATACTAATGATTCTCATTAGGAATGACCAACACTAGTTCTTGTTATATACAGTATATTCTACTCTAATGAGATACAGTATTTATCAATGACATCAGTGTTTGTTCTGTTTTATATGTCCTTGTTATTGAAAGTTATAAATGTTAAACATTTTAGTAGACCACTTTATTTCAGCAGTTTATTTTATGGACTCTTTGATCCTTCCTATTTTTAAGTATTGCGGGAAAACTGTCATATTCCACCGAAGCGGGAGTCAGTCCTTTCTGTGAACAGGTATATGAATTTCTATAATGTAAGAGAATAAAATAACAGTAGCAATCATAACATGCCCTGAAAATGAGATTCTTAGGTACAGTAAAACTGATTCATCATGAGACAGCTCCATATGCACTTGTGGAAGTCAAGGTTAATGAATACACGCAGAACAAGAGACAGGGAACTGGTGCAATACATGCATTATATCGTCATTAGAAGTGTCATACCTTTGCTCTGGGGCAATATATCAAAGAAATATGCTTTGACAAAGCTGGAAATTAAGAACTTAGCCTCTTCTGGGTCACAGTTCAATAACATCTCAACTTCATTTCATTTGTTCTTTTTTTCTCTAGTCTTAACCAGGAATGAACATATATTAGCCAAGAAGAAATATATTTGTGTTCTTCAGGAAAAAGAAAGCAACTGACATTATAAGGAATATATTTTCTTAGAAATATCATTAAAAGGTTTAACCAGTTAACATCCATGAAGACAAGTCCTGCATATGTTCCTCACTTTCCATTCCAAATAGCCTTGGTATATGCAGCTGTTAAAACACCAAATGTATGCTTATAATAAATACTCTTAATTAAAGAGAATCTGTCGGACATCTGTTTTCTCTAAGATAAACTGTTGAAAGCACTAGGTAAGGGCTGGCAAGAGGAGTACAAACCTACCGTTTGTGAAGATTTTATCCTCAAGAGCAGAGAGAATATAAACTTTTATTCTGTCATATTCTACTTCTTAAGTGCACTGGAGCTGGGGAGAATTTAAAGCTTTATTCTGCCACATTCTGTTCTGGCAAGTGCAATGGAGGGGGAGCTTAATTGTGAAGTGGTATCTGCAATCAACTGCTTCACAGCCCCTCACAGCTGTCACTCAGAGCAGAGGGGAGGGGTTGTGAAGCAGCTCAATGCAGAGAGCACTTCACAGTTAAGCTCCCCCTCCATTGCACTTGTCAAAACAGAATGAGACAGAATAAAGCTTTAAATTCTCCCTTCTGCTTTTGATAAAAGTTCCACAAAAGGTATGTTTGCTCTGTCCCTACCTAGTGCTGTCAGCAGTTTAGCATGTTCAAAATAGTATATATTTTTTCTTTTTTCGTCTTTTTTTGAAAAAAAAAAAAATTAGAAACCACAACATTAAAACAAATACATATTTAATCAGTGAAATCATTACTATCTTTACCCATCCCACTCCACCCAAACCATCCAACCCACCCTAAGCGATGCATCTCTACTCCCTCCAAAACATGGAAGGAGCAACCTTAATCCAGTTTTCCTTAGATTTATGGTATTTTGTGAAAACCATAGTTGAGTAATCGGGAGTCTAGTCTGAAACATAATTCTAGCCAAAAGGATCTTTTTATACTTGTCACAATTTACCTTAGAGTGGTCACTCAATAGCCAACACTCTGGTGTAACAGGAATTACTACCCTCAATGTTTTAATAAAATTATATATTAAACCTCAATATAATTTTAAAGCAGGACGCAACCAAAACATGTGTAAGAAGTTAGCCTGATGTGCATTACATCGTGGACAATTCAAAGAGTCTAGTAAACCACATTTGTTAAGCCATGTTGGCAATATATACACTCTGGGAAGAATATTAAATTGTATTAAAATGTGATTACAATTTTGTGAAACTAATCTTAAATAACTACATATATTTCCCCAGTCCTCTACCGTGACCATAGGACAATCAATTCCCTAGGCTCTTTGGCCAGGTGAAACAATCTTGTAAAATAATACCTTAGTTAATAATTTATATACTTGATAGATCTTGGCCATCTGGCCAAGGCTCTCCATCATGTCATTCAAAAGTGAAGTTTCTTTCATGCTGAGAAGAGCCGAACGTATCTGAAAATATCTAAACCGATTCAAATTGCCTAAATTCCCCCCTTTGGGCCAAACAGGAGAAGGGAAGTACCTCTTCATGCCTCACCACCTGTGAAACATAAGTAATATTACTATTTTGCCAAAACTTATCCCCAGCTAATTTATAAAGATCCTGTAAGAAAAAGTTATGCTAAATAGGAGTATACATAAGAGATTCCTTTATCCCCAGACAACGTCTAATAGTGGTCCAAGAGCTAGAAAATAGCTTTCCAGTCATTCTGTATTCTTGTTCGATATTAAATAAACGACCAGATTCCAACAGGGAAAATATGTTATCATATGGAGATCTCTTAACTAAGGTCTTACACAAGGGACTTTTCTCCCAATCACAGAATAAACATAACTGCCCAGCTATGAAGTAGCCCTTGATGTAGGGAAGATTTAATCCTCCACACTCCAAGGGCTTCTAGAAGTGGTCTAGTTTTAGCATCACTCGATTTCTTCCCCAGAGTAGATCATTAATGATCCTCTCAATGAGTTTAAAGAACTTATCCTCAATCCAAGTTGGGGAATTTCTAAGAGTACAGAGAAGTTGGGGTAAAATCACCACCTTAACTAGTGATATTCTATCTGCTCTAGAAAGGTGTAACCTTATCCATATTGTGATTTTTTATCTCAATTTACTTATCAATGGAGTCAAGTTAAGGGAGATAAAGTCCTTAATCCTAGGGGATATCATCATGCCCAGATATTCAAATGACTCAACAACTTTTAGAATCCTCAAGGGCCCCTCACTTAAATACTCAAAACTATCCAGAAGCATAAGAGTGTTCTTGGACCAATTAATATCGAAGCCAGATACCTCCCGAAAGGAATTAACTAAACAAACAATCCTTGGAAGGGTTGTATTGGTATGGTTTATAAAAAATAAAACAACGAAATATGGTCGGTAACCGAACCGTTATCTAAGTATATTGATTGGCTTCTGAGACCACTTTTGAAGAGCATTCCGGCATATCTAAAGGACACAAATAATTTCCTTCTCTCACTAGAGTCTTTCCAGTGGCAGGAGGAGTATCAACTCGTGTCCCTGGATGTAGAGAGCCTGTACACATGCATTCCTCAGGATGAAGGGGTTGAAGCAATCTGCAAGGTATTGGAAGACACTAAGAAGAGTGGGCAGTTCATTAGTTTTATTAGGGAAGCATTAAGGTTTATGAAGAATAATGTATTTAGGTTTGGTAATCAGTGATACCGACAGAGGTACAGTATGGCCATGGGAACCCCAGTGTCTTGTACATTTGCCAATATGTATTTGGCCAGATTTGAAGATAAGTGTATATACACTACTCAAAATGCTTTTCTGTCATACATTCATTTATATTTGAGATTTATTGATGACATTTTTATTGTCTGGTCAGGATCAGAGAGCCAATTTGGTGAATTTGTGAAATATCTGAATGATTCCAATACGATGAACATGAGGTTTACCTATGTATTTGGGGGCTTGAAGCTGGAGTTCCTGGATGTATCTTTGTCAGTAAAAAAGGGTGAGTTGGTTGCTGAGGGATTTCGCAAGCCCACGGCAATCAACTCACTCTTGCACTATTCGAGTTATCATCCACGTGATGTAAAAAGAGCAGTTCCTTACGGGCAATTTATTAGAATAAAAAAGATAAATACAACAGAAGGAGGCTTTAAGAGACAAGCACTTGAATTAAAAGGGAGGTTAATGGCTAGAGGTTATCGGGAAGTAATGTTGAATGAGGCCATAAAAAGAGCCTCAATGGTCCCACAGAGACCTTTGCTCTCCAAAGGGGGCAATAGAATAAAAAGAGAAAATAGACTGAAATGCTGCCCTTTTTCATTTAAGTTTAGTCCAATGGCAGAAAAAATCAAACGGGTAATCAGAGAGAATTGGAAGATGACACATTAAAGGATTTGATTGAGGAAAATCCCTTAGTGACTTTTAGGAGGACATGTACGTTACGTAGTAAGATTGTTAGTAGTCGTTTTGTGGAGGAGGAATCACATACGTGGCTGAGAAATATTGTACCGACAGGAAACCGCAAGTGCAGTAACTGCTCATTTTGCGCATATAATAGTCAGCAGACATTTTTAAGAATAGGAGGAGTAGAGTATAAAGTAAAAAATCTGATAACTTGTAAGAGCAAATATGTGGTACATATGGTAAGCTGTGTTTGCAGAAGGTTATATATAGGGAAAACAATTGGAAGTGTATTTGAGAGATTTAGAGAACATTTCAACTCTATAAAAACAGGAAAGGGATGTCCACTAGAGATGAGCGAGCACTAAAATGCTCGGGTGCTCGTTATTCGAGTCGAACTTTTCCCGATGCTCGGGTGCTCGTTTCGAATAACGAACCCCATTGAAGTCAATGGGAGACTCGAGCATTTTTGCAGGGGACCAAGGCTCCGCCTATAGAAGGCTGGGTGAAAACCTGGAAACCTCAAGAAAATGATGGAAACACCACGGAAATGGACAGGAAACTGCAGGGGCAGCATGCATGGATGCCTCTGAGGCTGCCTAATCCCACCATTACCCCAAATTCTCAGGCAACAGCCTGGTGGTTACCCTCATGGCAATTGTGCTCACCCAGACCAAGAAAGGCGAGGCACATGCCCATCACATGTTAGGGAAGCTCCCAACTAGGTGCAACGAAAGTCCATCACTGCCTGCAGGTGACACCACTGCTCATGCTGGCACTGCTGTGCTATCCCCTGCCCCATGACGCAGGCATTAGCCTGACACATCATGGTGACAGCGTAGTGACACCAACAAGTGACCAAGTTAGATTGAGGTAGCAGTCAAATGTCTGTAGGCGAGCCTCCCAAAAATTTGTTTTGGAGTGTCCGAAGTTGACCCTCCTAAAAAATTGTTTAGGAGTGTCTGTAGTTGACCCTTCTGTAAAATATTTTATTTGTTTTCCCTGTTATTAGTTAATGTACAACCCATGGCTGGCATGGTGGGAATATATAGGTTTTGTGTCACAGACGGTCCACTGCACCGTTACATTTTCTTCATCATTGCCAATTACTTTTTCACCAACTGTTGTCTGGCAATGATAAAGGGTAAGGTGATTCCACTGCGGAAGAATAGTGTCATCCTCCTACAATTCTACACTTGCTCTCAATTGAAAAGGGGATGTTCTCACCGTGGCCTTCCTCATAGTGGCCGCTTCTGCGGACAACAGAGGTGGTGTACCTACTGACAGCCTGACCGAACACGATGGCAGACAGGGAGACACTCCCTCATGTAAAATTGTTTTGGAGTGTCTGCGGTTGACCCTCCTGTAAAATATATTTTTTTTTCCCCCTGTTATTAGTTAATGTACAACCCATGGCTGGCATGGTGGGAATATATAGGGAAGCACCCAAACTAGGTGCAACGAAGGTCCATCACCCATGCCCATGCTGGCACTGCTCTCCTATCCCCAGCCACACGATGCAGGCATAAGCCTGACACAGCATGGCAGTGACACCAACAAGTGACCAAGTTACATGAGGTAGCAGGTGAGCCACCCAAAAATTTAGCCAGACGCAGCATGGCGGTGACAACAGAGTGACCGAGTTAGACTGAGGTAGCAGAAGGTGAAGCATCCTCCAAGTGGGCAGTACATGAGCGGCCCCAGGGTCAGACTCGGTCAGAGTATGTGAAATGTTCAGGGTGGCCGAAAGCCGGGCTCGACGGCGGACCCGTTTCGGGTTATCGATTGTAGAAATGTTGGCTTACATCAAGTTTAGTATCTGTTCTTATCAGTTGCTGTGGCTGTTGGTGGTAAAGTGGTGAGCATAGCTGCTTTCCAAGCAGTTGACCCGGGTTCGATTCCCGTCTATCGCAGGAGGCAATTAAAAGAAGAACCAAGAAAAAATCTGTCCAATATCTAATACGTCCCCTACCCGGGTAAATTGTTTGGAGAGAGGGGGCAGGGTAGGTGGGGGGCAGGCTGGGGGGAAGGAGGTTGAGCTGGAAGAACCAGAGGACTGCCTCCTGGGCTAGCGTGTGTGGTGGTGACAACAGCCAGATGTAGTTAGAATGACGACGCAGGACCCCAACTTAAAAATTTATCATCAACCGGTACAATTGTCGTTTATGAGATTGATCAAGTGTGGTATGTGTTCTATGTATACCACTCAGTTTAATACCGTATATGGCACCTATCCGGAAAAATAGTTTGGAGAGAAAGAGAGGAAAAAGATGTAAATTGTTTGGAGAGAGGGCCTGTAGGTGGGGGGCAGGCTGGGGGGAGGAAAAAGACGTAAATTGTTTGGAGAGAGGGCCTGTAGGTGGGGGGGCAGGCTGGGGGGAAGGAGGTTGAGCTGGAAGAGCCAGAGGAGTGCCCCCTTGGCTAGCGTGTGTGGTGGTGACAACAGTCGGATGGAGTTCGAATGACGACGCAGGACCCCAACTTAAAAATTTAGCATCAACCAGTACAGTCGTTAATTATGAGATTGATCAAGTGTGGCATGTCTTCTATGTATACTACTCAGTTTAATACCGTATATGGCACCTATCCGGAAAAATAGTTTGGAGAGAGAGAAAGAGAGGAAAAAGACGTAAATTGTTTGGAGAGAGGGCCTGTAGGTGGGGGCCAGGCTAGGGGGAAGGAGGTTGAGCTATAAGAGCCAGAGGAGTGCCCCCCTGGCTAGCGTGTGTGGTGGTGACAACAGCCGGATGGAGTTCGAATGCTTACGCAGGACCCCTACTTAAAAATTTTGCATCAACCGGTACAGTCGTAATTTATGAGCTTGATCAAGTTTGGCATGTGTTCTATGTATTCTTCTCAGTTTAAAGGGGTTCTACAGTTTTTTTTTTTTTTTACTCCATAGATTCTCCCCAGCATAGCCCTGCTACTTACTAATATCATTTCTGTGCCGATCTCCTCTGTAGCCGCCAATTCAATTGGCGGTCACGTGACCTTCCCCATCCCGGAAGCTTTTCTGCAGGTGACGTCACGACTAGTTATCCCGGCATGCTTTTCGCTGAGGCAGTGGATACTAGTCGTGACGTGTGGAAATGGGAGGGCCAGGACTTCAGCTGTAATTGCGCAAGCGCCAGCCTGACGCTTCTGCGCATGCGCTGATATTTTCCACACATCGAGCGTTCTGCGTGTACATAAGCCGTACAGCAGATTCGCTAAAGTCACTGTCCAATCAACGGACAGCAAGTAATGTTCTACACTTTCAACATATTTACTGTCCAATCGTAAGGCAGGTCAATCAGGAAGAAGTAAATGTTGTTAATATTTCGTCAAAATCTTTGTCTTCTGCTCAGGTGAGCGTACTGTCTAAAGGACTTTCATTTTGTCCAAGTACTCGCGCAGACTGGTTTGAGATTGATAATGATTTGTTCAGATTTTTTAGGTCTATTAAATTAAGATTATTGTTTCAGGATCATGTACAAGAAACAGGGATATCGACTAGTGATGCCTTCATGACAGCGGTCAAGAGAGATATTATGAAATTACAACATGGGATAGATATGACAACATTGAAATATCCAAATTTAACTACTGTTGAATGTGAGGCTCTGGCAGAGCTACGCTGTGATCATAGCCTCACAATAAAGCCTGCCGATAAGGGCGGAGCTACAGTAGTTATGGATACATCTGCATATATAGCTGAGGTTAATAGACAGCTAGCAGATACAGACGTATACATTCAGGTACCCTCGGATCTAAAATTTGAGATTGCACGATCTATTAAATCTCTCTTGACCTCTGCTGTTTCTGGTGGTATCATAGATGATGATATGGTAAAATTCTTAAGTATAGATTTTCCTATTACACCTGTGATATATATGTTACCGAAGATCCATAAGACATTAGTCAACCCGCCGGGACGCCCTATTGTGTCTGGCACGGGCTCGATTTTCTCTAACATTGCAGTTTTTTTAGACCGTATACTACGTCCTTATGTTACAGCAGCTAAATCCTATGTACGTGACACGACGGATTTTTTGCTGAAATTACAAGGTATTACACTACCATTAGACACTGATATCCTCTTAGTATCTTTCGACGTAGTGTCATTATACACGTCGATTGATCATCTGAGGGGTTTATCAGTAGTCACTAAATATTTACATGATTCAACTTATACTGAGGAATGTCGAACCTTTATTGTTAGTTTGTTGGAAATCATCTTAACCAAAAATTATTTTCTTTTTCAAGATCGTTGGTTTATTCAGCGACAAGGAGTGGCGATGGGGTCACATGTGGCCCCGACTTTCGCCAATATGTACATGAGACATTTGGAGGAGGATGTCGTCTCTGTATCCCACCACTTCACCCATGTAGTGGAGTGGTGGAGATACATTGATGACATCTTCCTCCTATGGCGAGGGTCTCTTGATGACCTCATTGATTTTCATGATTTTTTTAATCAGATTGATCCCGGAGTTAAATTTACTGTAGTACATTCTAGGAATAATATTCAGTTCCTGGATACTATGGTCACTTTGACAGATGGAGTACTGAGCACTAATTTGTTTGTGAAGCCCACAGACAGAAATTCTATACTGCATTATACTAGTCGGCACCTATATAATATGATTAAACATTTACCATATAGTCAGATGCTGCGAGCAAAACGAATTGTATCTGATGATACAGCTGTTCCCCAAGTTTTACAAAATATGGGAAGAAAATTTCTTGAACGGGGTTATCCTCCTTCTTTGGTTCAGACACAACAGTCTACAGTGCTTTCACTGGACAGACAACATGCATTAAGATCAACTAATAGACAAATTACTCACAAACGTATGGTTTTTGTGTCTACATTTACTGAACAATCAAAAGCTATTAACAACGTTATAAGTAAACATTGATCGCTTTTACGGAGGGGTCATGAAAATATAGAGGAATTTAGATCTCTCCCTATTTTTTCGTACCGTAGAGCACGCAATATCAGAGATCAGCTGGTTCACGCTGATGTTAAACCTACTAAAGGACTCACACAAACTTTACTACAACCACGTAGGTTGGGATGCTACCCCTGTCTGTCATGTGTGAACTGCCGCCTTATGATTAAGGGTGAACGGTTCACACATCCAGGCACGGGTGTAACCTTCCCTATACGTCATTATTTAACTTGTAGCTCTGCATTTGTTGTATATGTATTGATTTGCCCCTGCCAACTGATTTATGTTGGCGAGACGACTCTTGAATTAAAGATTAGATTAAACTATCACAGATATACTATTAGAAAAAAGAGACTAGATTTGCCGGTCTCGAGACATTTTACAGAACAGAAACATTCTGAACAACAATTAAGGTTCATGGTGATTGATCATGTTATTAAAAAGGGAACTACAGTGGATACATACATTGTCTTCACTGTATCCGAATGGATTAAATGCGGATTATAATCTAGGGGTATTACTATAGGTCGGTTGCCCTTTTGTCACCATGGGGCTTATTGTGTACATCATTCTGTGTATAATAGTGATTTTTCTATTTTTTGAATAATTAAAAAATTTTTTTGTTTGTTTTCTGGCAGGGTCCCTGCGGTTATCGGAGATGTTTTGGCAGTAGCTGGAGATCATCGTGACCTTGTTCCAATACATCGGGTCGAATATTTATTTTTATTTTTTTTTATTTTTTTTGGTTTATTGCATATCTATTTATACAACAATATGTCTGGCAGAACGGAGACAGCTGGATGTGGGGGGACATATGCAGTGGATGGTGCCTTGTACCGACAGGTGATCTCACGGAAGTGCGATTACACTGGGGTTATATCGGCACGGTGCCGTGATTAGCGATTTCTCTACGAGGATGGCTATCCACGGCCCCCACTGCGTGGTCCTTACTGTATCCGATAGCTGACTTATACGGGAGAGCCCTGATAGGTCTTTAAGGCAAGAAACTGCATATTGACCGTTGTTAAGATGGCCGACATGACTGTTGGTACAGCACTACGCATGCGCTGTATATTGTATTGAGATGCCAGGACTGTCAATGGAGTGTTGAGCCGATAACTTTATTGCGCATGCTCGAACTCCGGATGGCGATTACAACAACTTTATATATACAAGGATTATCTGGACATGCGCATTCACCTTTTTACAACGCTAATACTGATGTATTTGGATGAAGCACCGCCATGACATCTCCGGGGACCGTTTGGATCAGGCCAGCTTACTAATTACAAGCACATTATGGACACTTGTGTTGGCACATGCTCATTAATAATATTTATATATTAGATATGTGTTTTTACATTATGAGTATATTAAATTTGGTCACAATCATGTTATGTAATTCTTGTAATATCACAGCACTATTTTTATGCACTGTTGTTTATGAAATTTGGAGTTTTTTATTCTTTTTTACCTGAACTATTAATTATTGATTGATTGTTTTTGCACTTGCACTTTATGTATAAATACTTTGGAGGTTGTTCACTTTTCACTGCTTGAGAAAGGCTCATGGAGCGCAATGCTCGCGTCTCTGCTGGCATTCACTGTAATGGTTGATTTGTACGCTAAAGCTACGCATTGTATGCTAATGTTACGCCTTTTATTCTAATGCGTACGAATTTGTATGCTAATGCTACGCATTGTGCACTACTGCATACGTATTCACCCTCCCGATGCTGTTCCCGAAACATTTCTGTGGTGTTTCCACCATTTTTTTTACATTTCTTTGTGGACCAGATACCCTCCCCTCATCCAAGCAGTGGGTGCCTGGTCTTCTCCCATTGATTTGTATCATGCTCGGGTGCTTGGCCAGAACCAGCACTGGGGTGCTCGATCATCACTAATAAATATATATATATATATATATATATATATATATATAAACACTCTATATAGTATGTATATATGCATAAATTTTATATATAGGGTATGTATACATGGTGTGTGTGTGATATATATATATATATATATATATATATACTTTTTGCAAAATCAGCATTTTATGCATAAAACTTATGCATATAAAATTTAAAACCGGTCTTCCATTATGTGCCCATGTCAGTTTTGATATAAGATACACGTAAATGAGTAGTTGCATAGTCCACACATGATAAAACAGTGATTGACTACATAAAAAAAGTTGCCTATATATTTTAGACTTGCCGGATAAGGATCTGTTGGGATGCATATTTTTTTACCATTTTACGTTGGAACTTGGTGTTAATCGGACCCACTATGCCAGAAACCAGCAGCCCTCATAGTCGAATTAGGTCCCTTGCAGACGAGTGTCAAACTCGGACGTCTCACGCAACACATCTACTGTCCTGAACTCCGGAAATGACGGGGATCGCATAGCATTTTACTGAGTTATGATGCTATGTAACCCTTACAGTTTTGGAATGTGTT
>ONZH01002480.1:0-17790 GCA_900303285.1 Rhinella marina
CTTTTACTTATCTAGGCTATTCTGAGATTTTCTCGTGACACATTGTGCTTCATGACAGTCATAAATTTGAGTCAATATATTTCACCCTTATTTATGAAAAAATCCCAAATTTACCAAAAATTTTGAAAAATTAGCTTATTTCCAAATGTCAATTTCTCCACTTTTAAAATACATAGTAATACCTCCAAAAATAGTTATTATTTAACAATCCCCGTATGTCTACTTTATGTTGGCATCATTTTGTAAATGTCATTTTATTTTTTTAGGACGTTAGAGGGCTTAGAAGTTTAGAAGCAATTTTTCAAATTTTCAACAAAATTTCTCAAACCATATTTTTGAGCACTAATTCAGTTATAAAGTGATTTTGTGAGGCTTACCTAATGGAAACCCCCCATAAATGACCCTATTTTAGAAACTACACCCCTCAAGTTATGAAAAACTGATGTTAAAAACTTTATTAACCCTTGAGGTGTTCCACAAGAATTAAAGGAAAATGGAGGTGAAATTTCAAAATTTCACTTTTTTGGTAGATTATTCATGTTAATAATTTTAATAATAACACAGCAAGGGTTAACAGCAAACTAAACCTCAATATACATTACTCTGATTCTGCAGTTTACAGAAATACCCCATATGTGGTGGTAAACGTCTCTATGGGTTTGTGGCAGTGGTCAGAAGGAAAGGAGCGCCATACGGATTTTGGAAGCAGATTTTGCTAGAATAGTTTTTAGGCACCATTTTGTAATTGAAAGACCCTGACGTACCTCTACAGTGGAAACCCTCAAAGAGTGACCCCATTTTGGAAACTACACCCTTCAACGAATATATTAAAGAGGGGTACTGACCACTTTGACCCCCTAAGCGTTTTACAGAATTTGGAAACACTTGGCTGTGAAAATGAAAAGTTTCATTTCTTCCAATAAAATGTTGCTTTAGACCCAAATTTTTCATTTTCACAAGGGGTAACAGGAGAAAAGCACCCCATAATTTGTTACAAATTTTCTCCTGAATACGACAACACCCCATATGTGGTGGTAAACTGCTGTGGGGGCACCTGGCAGGACTCAGAACAGAAGGAGCGCCATATGGATTTTACAACACAGATTTTGATGGATTGGTTTGCGGGAGCCATTGATTTTTATTTTTTTTGAGTTATTGTCTTATGTGGGGGCTCATTTTTTGCGGGACGAGATGACAGTTTGATTGGTACCATTTTGGGGTAAATACGCCTTTTTGATTGTGTGGTATTACACTTTTTGTGAGGCAAGGTGAAAAAAAATGGCTGTTATGGCATAGGTTTTTTTTTTTCATTTTTTTTTTACAGCATTCGCCTGGGGGGCCATCTCATGTAATATTTTTATAGAGCAGGTTGTTACGGACGCGGCGATACCCAATATGTCTAACTTTTTTATTTTTTGAAAGTTTTACACATTAGATTTATTTTTGATCAGAATAAAATCTTTTTTTTTGTGTTGCCATTTTCAGAGAGCCATATTTTTTATTTTTTTAGGCGATTGTCTCAGGTAGGGTATCATTTTTGCGGGACAAGATGACTGATTGGTACCATTTTGGGATAAATACGCCTTTTTGATCGCCTGCTATTACACTTTTTGTAAGGGAAGGTGACCAAAAAATGTCTGTTTTGGCACGTTTTTTTTTACTGCATTCACCTGGCGGGGTGGATGGACGCGGCGATACCTAATATGTTTAGGTTTTTTTTGGAAAATGGCGGGTTTTTTTTACTTGAAACTTTTATTATTTTCTTTAGGAAACTTTATTTTTTTAACTTTTTTTTCCACTTTATTTAACTTTTGGGGTCTGATCCCCTTTACAATGCATTACAATACTTTTGTATTGTAATGCATTGGCTGTAAGTGTATTACTCAGTGTAATACACTTACAGCCTGCTTCCTGTGCGATCCAGGGGGCTGGATCGCACAGGCATGCAGGGATAGCAGCCATGATGCCTAAGTAAGGCATCGGGCTGCTGTCACAGCAGCGCGGGGACCCGATGGGCCCCCCGCTCGCCATCCTGACCTCCTGCACACCGCTGGCGCATTCAGCAGGGCACAGGCGGACCTGGGCACAGCTGGACCCCCGCCACTGATCGGGCGGGCGCAGCACCTGCGCCCGTCTGATCAGAGCGCCGTACATGTACGGCGCTGGGACTCTAGGGGTTAAAGGGGTATTCCGGTTACCATAAATATAACTTATGTTTTAGACTAATTCATCATCAATAATCACCTAATATAAGGTCTTTCACATATTTACTGTTCAGTAGTTATAAAGTAGTTTCTTCCTTACTGCCTCCTGTGTTTCCTCATGAGTTTCCATGCCACCGACCTGTAGTTCTGAGCCTTTGTCAGGTCAGGCATGCTCAGTGTGTTGCTATCAGTTCTCTAGCTAAATGTCAGTGTGCTGCTGATTACTGAGTAGAGGGGGCGTGTCTGCACTGTGATATCAGGCAACCAATCAGTGAACAGCAACACTCATGAACAAGCAGAAACTCGCAGCAGGAAAGCTAGGGATTGTGGGAATTGTAGTTTTGTGAGGGAAGATCAGGAACCATGATACTCTGTGTGCTGCAGACTCACACAGGAGCTAGACAAATGGATTGTAAGGTAAAATGAAGCTCTGGTTATATGTACAGGTATAGGTTCTGGTTATATGTACAGGTATGGGTTCTGGTTATATGTACAGGTTCTGGTTATATATACAGGTATGGGTTCTGGTTATATGTACAGGTATGGGTTCTGGTTATATGTATAGGTATTGGTTCTGGTTATATGTACAGGTATGGGTTCTGGTTATATGTATAGGTATGGGTTCTGGTTATATGTATAGGTATGGGTTCTGGTTATATGTACAGGTATGGGTTCTGGTTATATGTATAGGTATGGGTTCTGGTTATATGTACAGGTATGGGTTCTGGTTATATGTATAAGGTATGGGCTCTGGTTATATGTACAGGTATGGGTCTGGTTATATGTATAGGTATGGGTTCTGGTTATATGTATAGGTATGGGTTCTGGTTATATGTATAGGTATGGGTTCTGGTTATATGTACAGGTATGGGTTCTGGTTATATGTACAGGTATGGGTTCTGGTTATATGTATAGGTATGGGCTCTGGTTATATGTATAGGTATGGGCTCTGGTTATATGTATAGGTATGGGTTCTGGTTATATGTACAGGTATGGGTTCTGGTTATATGTATAGGTATGGGTTCTGGTTATATGTATAGGTATGGGCTCTGGTTATATGTACAGGTATGGGTTCTGGTTATATGTACAGGTATGGGTTCTGGTTATATGTACAGGTTCTGGTTATATGTACAGGTATGGGTTCTGGTTATATGTATAGGTATGGGCTCTGGTTATATGTATAGGTATGGGTTCTGGTTATATGTACAGGTATGGGTTCTGGTTATATGTACAGGTTCTGGTTATATGTACAGGTATGGGTTCTGGTTATATGTATAGGTATGGGCTCTGGTTATATGTATAGGTATGGGCTCTGGTTATATGTATAGGTATGGGTTCTGGTTATATGTACAGGTATGGGTTCTGGTTATATGTACAGGTTCTGGTTATATGTACAGGTATGGGTTCTGGTTATATGTACAGGTTCTGGTTATATGTACAGGTATGGGTTCTGGTTATATGTATGGGTTCTGGTTGGGTCACAGCTTGCAGCGTTAATGCAGTTTATTAAAAATTAAGTTACGTTACCGGAATACCCCTTTAAAGCAAAGAAATGGAATGGAAAATATGGCGGAGTCAGTCACCTGATCTGAACCCAATAGAGCATGAACTTCAGACAGGCCACAAACAAACAGCAACTGTAAACCTCTCCAGTAAAGGCCTGGAGGAAACACAACGTCTGGTGATGTCCATGAGTTCAAGACATTTACAATTATTTAATTTGTCCAGCCCCTGAAATAAAGGTATTGAGTTTAAAAAATGCTTTAGTTCCTCACATTTTTATGCAATCATTTTCTTCAACCCACTGAATTAAAGCTGAAAGTCTGAATGTCCACTGCATCTGAATCTATTGTGTAATGTACAATGTCTGTGTCCAAATATATATGGACCTAACTGTATGCGGTTTATGAGCAATAATATATTTACTACATCTGTGAGATAGATAGAAGGGGGGCTTTCAGTATCAGTTTCTATGGGGGGCCCAGTGTACCCCAGTCCGACACTGGTTACACTTGTTCCAAAGCAGTGACTTCTTTGTGTATGGCCATACTACACCAGTGCATGTAGCCGTCAGTGTGTGAGACGGACACCACCTAATTGTTCTGACTCACAAATCCCTTCATGATTCTCCACTGAGCATTTCACTAGAAAAGAGAGGTGATGAACACACTGAAATGTGACCCTATGAAGATGCTTCTACACAAGAGTGGAAAATACAAGTGATCAGCCTGGTGACCTAACATCATCATCATCTACTGTCTACTGTTATGGCTCAGGCACATGACCATGTGCTGGCCGTGCCTGTATTGGCGGGTCCACAATGTATGGGCACTGGCCATGTATCATGGATGTGGACACATTCACTTGAATGATACGGTGTGGAACGGAGGCACAGATCGGAAGTACTATGGAGTGCTCCCGTGGGTTTTCTGTCCTTACCTGCACTTCTTTTTTGCGGTGCGGACCATTGGATGCGGATTACGGACCCCATTCAAGCAAATAGGTCTGCGTCTGCATACAGAGGCCACACGGTCGGTGCCCAGGCATCGCGGACCACAGCACAGGCCCAGCAGGCACACAGTTGTGTGAATGAGGCCTTATATTGTGATCGATTTTCCTACCACTGTCAATAATTGGATTTTTTAATGACATTTTTATATAGAAATGTTATACAATAGTAATATAATGTTAAGGCTATGTTTTCTTTTTTTTTTATGATAAAACTCAGATTTATTCTTGGCAGATGACTGTACCGGGCACTCAAAGGAACATCTAATATCTTCAGATTTTAAAGCAGAAGATTGTGGTGTCACAGAAGATACACATGAAGAAAGTGCTATTTTCCCAGATGTACCCTTGGCCTTTCGCACAAACGATCTATCACTTGATCCTTTGGATGGGATCCGATTTTCTATGTTATCACAGACTGTTAAGAAAAATAAAAGTCACAGAAGAAGTGTTCAACATCAAAGAAGTCACACAGGGGAGAATGCTCTTTCGTGCTCAGAATGTGGGAAATGTTTTAAATCTAAATCAGATCTTATTAGACATCGGAGAATTCACACAGGGGAGAAGCCATTTTCATGTTCAGAATGTGTAAAATATTTTAACTGTAAATCAAATTTGGTTAAACATGAGAGAATTCACACAGGGGAGAAGCCATTTTCATGTTCAGACTGTGGGAAATGTTTTTCAGATAAATCATGTCTTCTTAGCCATGAGAGAATTCACACAGGGGAGAAGCCGTTTTCATGCTCAGAATGTGGGAAATGTTTTAACCAGAGATCAAATCTTCTTAACCATCACAAAATTCACACAGAGGAGAAGCTTTTTTCATGTTCAGAATGTGGAAAATGTTTTAACCAGAAATCATATCTTATTAAACATCAGATAGTTCACACAGGGAAGAAGCCATTTTCATGTTCAGAATGTAAAAAACACTTTAAACATAAATACACTCTTCTTATGCATCAGAGAATTCACACAGGGGAGAAGCCATTTTCTTGTTCTGAATGTGAAAAATGTTTTATAGATAAATCACATCTTGTTAAACATGAGCGAACTCACACAGGGGAGAAGCCATTTTCATGTTCTGAATGTGGGAAATGTTTTACAGATAAATCAGATCTTATTAAACATCAGAGAATTCACACAGGGGAGAAGCTATTTTCATGTTCAGTATGTGGGAAATGTTTTAACCAGAAATCAAATCTGGTTAAACATGAGAGAATTCACACAGGGGAGAAGCCATATTCATGTTCGGAATGTGGGAAATGTTTTACAGATAAATCAAATCTTGTTAAACATCAGAAAATTCACACAGGGGAGAAGTCATGTTAATGTTCAGAATGTGGTAAATGTGTCAGTTATAAAGCAGATCTTAGACATCTAGATATCAGAGAATTCACACAGCGAAGAAGCTATTTTCATGTTCTCCTCCTTCCTTGATGTGACTCCATCCTATTGCAGCAAACCGCTTCACAGCTAAGGAGAAGACAAGCTGTTCTTTTGAGATTTACTCGTTTTGTGTCCAGAATGTAGAACACGAGCGAACAGGTTTGTTTTCTCCCTAGCTGTGAAATGGTGTTCTGTGCTAGAACGGTGTCGCAATCAGTGAGAAGGAGATGTCCACTTAGGAGAGCTGAGGTCTCCTCCACCTTGTACCGATGCTAAGAATTAGCATATTAACCACCAAAACATAGTGAGGGGCACAGCATCGCAATGGAGGGGACAATTTAAAAAAAAAAAAAAGGCATTTACATCTCTTGGACTATATACTAAAGGAGTAATGCTCAACTTGTGGCCCTCCAGCTGTTGTAAAACTACAACTCCCACCATGCTCTGCTGTAGACTGCCCAGGTATGCTGGGAGTTGTAGTTTTGCAACAGCTTGAGGGTTGCAGGTTGGGCATCCCTGTACTAAGGTATCTTTTTAAAAAAAACAAAACATGAAAGTTCCTTTTTTAAGTGCAGCGATGGATGATGGGCCTAAGATCCTCTGTGCACACTCGCCGCTCCTGTCAGCTCCTACCTCTCCTTGACTGACAGGTCTTGACTTCTTGACTGACAGGTCCAGGCAAGATGAATACTCAGGAACCTGACTGTCAATCAAAAAGGAGAGGGAGGAGCAAAGGTGCACAGAGTGTTTAGACTCCTCCCTCAGTGCACTTCACTGCTTATTTGCAAATCGATTAAAAGTACTTTTTCTCTTGAATGAAGCGTGGATTGTATTACATTCAGCTGAGCTAGTCCTACAAGGCATTGTACCTGATTTAACCATGAATTTCCTGGCGACAGACTCTTACCTAAATGGTGATTAAGTCTGCCCGTAGGCGATGAGGCCTTGGCAGTGGGGTCTGTGTGCAGTTTGCTGGGACCTACCTATAAATGTTGGCCAGCACCTGTGCATGCTGTTTTTTTTTTTCCAAATAACATGTACAAGCGCTCCATGGCAGTTAACAATGAGCCGCATACATATCCTACTGCCGAGGTCATATTGTGAAGGGGCCGACTTAAGGTCCTTTTACACGGGCCGATTATCGGCCGAAAAATCGTTCCTAGGAACGCTAGTGCCGATAATCGGCCCGTGTAAAAGTGGCCCTAATCAGCCGACAAACGAGCAAAACGCTCGTTCGTCGGCTGATTGGATCTTTTGGTTTCTACAAAAGATCCAATCTGTCGGGCGCACATCGGCCTGTGTAAACAGGCGATGTGCGCCTGACAGTATGGAGCTTCTCGGCCGCACGAGTGATACAGCGATCACTCGTGCGGCCCGGCGCTCGATTCATCGGGCCGTGTAAAGGCTCCCTGCCCGAGCGCCGATATCGCTGATCGGCGCTCGGGCAGGGAGAATAATCGGCCCGTCTAAAAGGGCCTTAAGAAATGTATGCAATCACCAATAAATGTCTGTTAAGCTAACAGTAAATAAAACCCAGATAACGCATCAATATGTCCACTGTGTGCAGAGAATATTTTCCATTAAAGGCAATGTGACACCAGAATTTTTCTTCCCTAGCTAAGAGGCCAGGCAGGGTCACTTACTTTGTTTCCTACAGTTTTCTTAACCCTCACGTGCAGCCATGATGTACAGGTATGTCATGGTGCACTCTAAGAAGTATGGAACAAGCTGACGCTCTGAGCCTGCTCTATACATGGCGAGGGCTGGCTGTGTAATACTGCTGGCACTTAAAGGGGTATTCCGGTTATCATAACTTATGTTTTAGACGAATTCATTATTAATTATTACCTAATATAACGTAATTTTCTCATATTTACTGTTGACTAGTTATAAGTAGTTTTCTTCCTCTGCTACCCATTGTGTTTCCTCATAAGTTACCATGGTATTGACCTGTAGTTCTAAGCCTTTGTTAGGTCGAGCATGCTCAGTGTGTTGCTATCAGTTCTCTAGCTAAATGTCTTGTGAAACAAAGCTAGTGTCACTGTACTGGTGATTGGTCAGTAGAAGGGGTGTGTCTGGGCTGGAATATCAGGCAACCAATCAATAAACATCAACACTCAAAAGCAGGAAAGCTAGGGATTGTGGGGATTGTAGTTTTGTGAGGGAAGATCAGGAGCCATGATACTGTCAGTGTGCTGCAGGCTCACACAGGAGCTAGACAAATGGATTGCAGGGTAAATTGAAGTTCTGGTTATATGTACAGGTATGGGTTCTGGTTATATGTATAGGTATGGGTTCTGGTTATATGTATAGGTATGGGTTCTGGTTATATGTATGGGTTCTGGTTATATGTATAGGTATGGGTTCTGGTTATATGTATAGGTATGGGCTCTGGTTATATGTACAGGTATGGGTTCTGGTTATATTTACAGGTATGGGTTCTGGTTATATGTACAGGTGTGGGCTCTGGTTATATGTACAGGTATGGGTTCTGGTTATATGTATAGGTATGGGTTCTGGTTATATGTACAGGTATGGGTTCTGGTTATATGTACAGGTATGGGTTCTGGTTATATGTATAGGTATGGGTTCTGGTTATAGGTATGGGCATGGGTTCTGGTTATATGTATAGGTATGGGTTCTGGTTATATGTATAGGTATGAGTTCTAGTTATATGTACAGGTATGGGTTCTGTTGGGTCACAGCTTGCAGCCTTAATGCAGTTTTTTCAAAAATTGTTACTTTAATGGAATACCCCTTTAATCCCCATGACGGGGATCGGCGATGAAGC
Organism: Rhinella marina; assembly: GCA_900303285.1. Taxonomy (NCBI): domain Eukaryota; kingdom Metazoa; phylum Chordata; class Amphibia; order Anura; family Bufonidae; genus Rhinella; species Rhinella marina. The sequence continues at coordinate 8,893 of ONZH01002480.1, forward strand.
CGATCACAGTCATTTAATCCCTCAGATGCCTTGGTCAGTTGAAACCACGGTATGTGAGCTGCTGTGGAAAATAGCCACTTGGATTTATAGGTTCCTCAGTTCTAGCTGCTGAAAAGGGCTCATAGCACCTCTGTCTGGATACAAATTGTGGGTTGCTGCACCTCATTGGGTGGACTTTTATACAGGGAGCAGTTACTGGTTCCTGGCATTTTACAGACTACACGTGGCTGACTTGAGCTTGGGCCTGCTAAAGTTATAATCCAGCGACATCACCTGGCATCTCTTGGCTCATAGTTCCTTCACCTTTTGCACGCTCTCCAGAGCACTTGTCACCATGACAGGAGGTACTGAGGCTCCCGCTGCCATCAGATCCACCTTGTGGAAAACTTCTGAACACTTATGTCTGCTGGAGCTGCAGCTATCATTGTGGAGGGTGGAGAAGGGCATATGATGAGGGGTGTTCAATAAGCTTGTCTGTGCAGGTTGAGAGATGTCTGGACATGCAACACACACAGCAGCAGTGAGGGATTTGGAGCTTCATTATGTGATATAAATAGGTGTAGAACATTATCTAAATTTATAGAAGCAAGGAAGCTGGTTTAGATTTAGACCTGCCCCTGCGGCCCCTGCGCTTGCATGGCCACAGGCATCTGGATCCGTCCTCACCTGACTGTAAGTCAATGGGGGCGGATCCGTTTGGTATGACACACGAGTGTGTCATACCAAACGGATCCGTCCCCACTGACTTGCTGTTGGGTGAGGAGGACGGATCCGGATGGCTGCGGCCATGCAAACGCAGGGGATCCGAGCACTACAGTGCTCGTTACGAGCACTTTCGCTCAACTCTAATCCTTAGCCTTTCACAAAAAAGATCTATCAGCTGATGATTTTAAACTGATCCGATCTTCTGATTTATTACTGACTGTTAAGCAAAATAAAAGTCACAGAAGAAGTGTTCAACATCAAAGAACTCACACAGGGAAGAAGACATTTTCATGCTCAGAATGTGGGAAATGTTTTAACTGGAAATCACATCTTCTTAACCATGAGAGAATTCACACAGGGGAGAAGCCATTTTTATGCCTTTTGTATAAGAAATAAAAGATCAAGGAAGACTTTGGTGAGTGCCGCTTTTTTTCTTCTTTGCCTTATTATAAAACAGATCTTGTTAGACATTGGTGAATTCACACAGGGTAGAAGCCATTTTTAGGTGCAAAATGTGTAAATATGTGACTTTTTAAGGTGCAAAATGTGTAAATGTGTGACTTATTTCTATAACTTAGAAAATTCACATGGGGTGAAGCCATTTGAAGCCAATGTTTTATCCACAAATCACTTCTTTAACCTGTTCGCTACCAGCGCCGTACATGTAGTGGTCTAGGAAAACCTTGGCATTAGGCCCCGTTCAGACGGCCGTATTTTTGCGGGTCCGCATTACTGCGGACGGCCCTTCTACAACAAGATTGACAGCGCTAGACCATTTGGCCTAGTGACGGCGCGTGCGCACAAGGATGGAAGCGCTTGCAGTGTTTGGCACTGCAAGCGCTATTGCGCACGTGCCGGCGCGATCGCACTGCGCAGGCGCGGGATTTCAGCGCTAGGCCAAACGGTCCAGCGCTGTCAATCTTGTTGTAGAAGGGGCGTTACCAAAGACAAGGAGGAGAGCCTTGGGCTCGGGGGGGCGGTGAAGAAGCGGTGCTCAGGAGGAAAGAGCCCGCCCCCCGGTGCTCCGAAGGATCATTAGCATAATGTTTAAAGTTCTTTTTTAAGCACAACCGCTGCGCTATACTCTGCAATACAGGTATGTTAAAAAAGTGCAATTTAAGGGGTTTTAACCTATGTATTAAAATACATAGGTTAAAAGCTGGTGACAGAGCCTCTTTAAGGTTTGTGGGACTCCAGAGGCACCAGCAGCTTCAAATACCTGTTTCCTGCTTTTTAGCAGCTGCTCTCTTAATCCAATAAATTTGTCTGGCAGAAACCTTCCTCATTATATCTGCACAAACCCATCTGTGCTCTGAATCAGCCACACATCTCTCCACAGTGTTTTTTTTATGAAATATCTAATGTTTTATCCTAATTATCAATGACACCAGTGGTCTGCACTGATCAGATGGCAACACGACGCAAGCGCCACAAGTACGTGGGGGGACAGCATTAGCCTGCAAAGGGCTGAGAGCACTGCTCATAACAGTCACCAAAGAACCACATAAAGAAGACCAAGAAGGTATACCCTAGGAGTAGCTGGTGCTGGAGACTTCACACCTCATGATGGTTGGTTACTTTGATGTAAAATGTATGAATCCTGGGACTGGAGGTGTCTTTAAAATAGTTGAAGCAGTCTTTTTTACTCTAAACTTTGGTGACTGACTTGTATCGTAGCTTCCAGATGTGGACTGTAATACTTCACTTTAAGCAATATCTTGCACCCAGTAAGGATATTCCCTCTGTGCAGCCATACACTTCTGCTAAATTATTTGTACAGGTTGCTTAATACACCCTTCAACAGTGGGATATGAGAAACTACATAGGTGGTCCAAAGTGTGTGGAGTGTGTTCAGCCACCGAAGGCTTCCCATGTATACTGATGCCATAGAGCAGGTATGGCCAACCTGCGGCTCTCCAGATGTTGCAAAACTACAACTCCCAGCATGCCCAGACTGCCTACAGCTATAAGCTTACAGCAGGGCATGATGGGAGATGTAGTTTTACAACAGCTAGAGAGCCACAGATTGGCTATCCCTGCCATAGAGTCCATGAAGTCCTTTGTAAGAATAGTCATCTCTACAGATCTTTCTCTACACCTCTCTTGCTTCTAGTCCACTTTATGGAGATGTTCTGGCTCTATCCTAGTTGGTACCAGGTCCAGGATGAGCTGGCTCATTAACTTCCCATGTTTGTTCTTCCCTCTCCTAGCCCTATGCTAGGCTCCAACTTCTAGACTAGCTTAGACTGGCAATAGAGTGTTCTGCCCTCTGTTATATAACAAATGACATCAGCACCATCTAGTGGTGACTAAGAATATGGTTTGTGATTAGCATGCGCATACAGAAAATACACCATGAGTATGCATTACATAAAAAATATATCATTTAAACTTTCTTTTGTGGTTCACAGTATAATGCGACTCTCTGAGCAGTACGATGCAATTAGACCAATAAATCAGTGCCCCCTCAGCTCCACATTGCTTCCTATAATACGGAGCAGGTGTCACTGTTGGGTGATCCAGAAAGCTAGACACGATGCAGTCTTTTCCCAATATCTGCATATAGTCAAATGGCAACAATAATGATAATTGGAGTAGTAGTCCCTGGGGTCTTTCTGAACACCTTGCATCCTTTCCAGGCGTGCACATTTTTCCAAAATGTAGTAGGTGTCCCAGACTACAAATCATCCACGTGCAAAAAGTCTCACAATCAACTCTGTAATTTCCGACCTATGGATACAGATTGTTACATGGTCAACCAAACTTAAGGGTGAACGGTGCCTTTGACCGTTAATCCTTTCTTTGCTTTCAGCTTTAGTAAATCTGAGTTTTTCAATAGCAACATCCACACAGATGTCCAACCAGGATCCGAGGCTGCTGCTTCTCACTAGCAGACCCAGAACTGAATGGCTGCTGCCTATCTCCCAGGTTAAGCTACAGCTAACACTTGGCCGATACAATACTAACTAGACAGCTAGCTAGATCCCTCTGCTGAGTCAGCATAATTAACTAAACAGTGCCACCTACAGACAGCTTTTCAGAATAAGTACAAGGCATAATACAAAGCACAAACAGATTAAAGGGCATCTGTCAGCAGTTTCATACTTATGACACTGGCTGACCTGTTACATATGCACTTAGCAGCTCAAGACATCTGTGTTGGTCCTGTGTTCACATGTGTCTGCATTGCTGAGAAAAATGATGTTCTGATATATGCAAATGAGCCTCTAGTAGCAACGGGGGCGTTACCATTACACCTAAAGGCTCCGTTTTCTCTGCAACTGCTGCGCCCTCTGCAGTTTGATTGACAGGACCAGGCAGTGAAAATGTCATCACGTCAGGTCCTGTCAAAGTGGAGAGGGTGTTACAGTTGCAGAAAAAGCAGAGCCTCTAGCTGTTACAGCAGCACGCCCGTTCCTCCTAGAGGCTCATTAGCATAAGTTAAAACATCATTTGGTTCTGGTGTTGTGTTTATGTAGTGATCTTGGTTCTGGTGCTGTATTTATGTAGTGATCTTGGTTCTGGTGCTGTATTTATGTAGTGATGTTGGTTCTGGTGCTGTATTTATGTAGTGATCTTGGTTCTGGTGCTGTATTTATGTAGTGATCTTGGTTCTGGTGCTGTATTTATGTAGTGATATTGGTTCTGGTGTTGTATTTATGTAGTGATCTTGGTTTTGGTGTTGTATTTATGTAGTGATGTTGGTTCTGGTGCTGTATTTATGTAGTGATGTTGGTTCTGGTGCTGTATTCATGTAGTGATCTTGGATCTGGTGTTGTATTTATGTAGTGATGTTGGTTCTGGTGCTGTATTTATGTAGTGATCTTGGTTCTGGTGCTGTATTTATGTAGTGATCTTGGTTCTGGTGCTGTATTTATGTAGTGATGTTGGTTTTGGTGTTGTATTTATGTAGTGATCTTGGTTCTGGTGCTGTATTTATGTAGTGATCTTGGTTCTGGTGCTGTATTTATGTAGTGATGTTGGTTTTGGTGTTGTATTTATGTAGTGATCTTGGTTCTGGTGCTGTATTTATGTAGTGATCTTGGTTCTGGTGCTGTATTTATGTAGTGATCTTGGTTCTGGTGCTGTATTTATGTAGTGATCTTGGTTCTGGTGCTGTATTTATGTAGAGAACTTGGTTCTGGTGCTGTATTTATGTAGAGATCTTGGTTCTGGTGCTGTATTTATGTAGTGATGTTGTTCTGGTGCTGTATTTATGTAGTGATCTTGGTTTCTGGTGCTGTATTTATGTAGTGATGTTTGGTTCTGGTGCTGTGTATTTATGTAGTGATCTTGGTTCTGGTGCTGTATTTATGTAGAGATCTTGGTTCTGGTGCTGTATTTATGTAGTGAACTTGGTTCTGGTGCTGTATTTATGTAGAGAACTTGGTTCTGGTGCTGTATTTATGTAGAGATGTTGTTCTGGTGCTGTATTTATGTAGAGAACTTGGTTCTGGTGCTGTATTTATGTAGCTTGGTTCTGGTGCTATTTATGTAGAGACTTGGTTCTGGTGCTGTATTTTATGTAGAGAACTTGGTTCTGGTGCTGTATTTATGTAGAGAACTTGGTTCTGGTGCTGTATTTATGTAGAGAACTTGGTTCTGGTGCTGTATTTATGTAGAGAACTTGGTTCTGGTGCTGTATTTATGTAGAACTTGGTTTCTGGTGCTGTATTTATGTAGAGAACTTGGTTCTGGTGCTGTATTTATGTAGAGAACTTGGTTCTGGTGCTGTATTTATGTAGAGAACTTGGTTCTGGTGCTGTATTTATGTAGAGAACTTGGTTCTGGTGCTGTATTTATGTAGAGAACTTGGTTCTGGTGCTGTGTATTTATGTAGAGAACTTGGTTCTGGTGCTGTATTTATGTAGAGAACTTGGTTCTGGTGCTGTATTTATGTAGAGAACTTGGTTCTGGTGCTGTATTTATGTAGAGAACTTGGTTCTGGTGCTGTATTTATGTAGAGAACTTGGTTTCTGGTGCTGTATTTATGTAGAGAACTTGGTTCTGGTGCTGTATTTATGTAGAGAATTGTTGGTTCTGGTGCTGTATTTATGTAGAGAACTTTGGTTCTGGTGCTGTATTTATGTAGAGAACTTGGTTCTGGTGCTGTATTTATGTAGAGAACTTTGGTTCTGGTGCTGTATTTATGTAGAGAACTTGGTTCTGGTGCTGTATTTATGTAGATTTGGTTCTGGTGCTGTATTTATGTAGAGAACTTGGTTCTGGTGCTGTATTTATGTAGAGAACTTGGTTCTGGTGCTGTATTTATGTAGATGATTTGGTTCTGGTGCTGTATTTATGTAGAGAACTTGGTTCTGGTGCTGTATTTATGTAGAGAACTTGGTTCTGGTGCTGTATTTATGTAGAGAACTTGGTTCTGGTGCTGTATTTATGTAGAGAACTTGGTTCTGGTGCTGTATTTATGTAGAGAACTTGGTTCTTGGTGCTGTATTTATGTAGAGAACTTGGTTCTGGTGCTGTATTTATGTAGAGAACTTGGTTCTGGTGCTGTATTTATGTAGAGAACTTGGTTCTGGTGCTGTATTTATGTAGAGATGTTGGTTCTGGTGATGTATTTATGTAGAGAACTTGGTTCTGGTGCTGTATTTATGTAGAGAACTTGGTTCTGGTGCTGTATTTATGTAGTGAACTTGGTTCTGGTGCTGTAATTTATGTAGAGAACTTGGTTTTGGTGCTGTATTTATGTAGAGAACTTGGTTCTGGTGCTGTATTTAATGTAGTGATGTTGGTTCTGGTGCTGTATTTATGTAGAGATTTTTGGTTCTGGTGCTGTATTTATGTAGAGAACTTGGTTCTGGTGCTGTATTTATGTAGAGAACTTGGTTCTGGTGCTGTATTTATGTAAGTGAACTTGGTTCTGGTGCTGTATTTATGTAGTGATGTTTGGTTCTGGTGCTGTATTTATGTAGTGAACTTGGTTCTGGTGCTGTATTTATGTAGAGATGTTGTTCTGGTTCTGTATTTATGTAGTTGACTTGGTTCTGGTGCTGTATTTATGTAGTGATCTTGGTTCTGGTGCTGTATTATGTAGTGATGTTGTTCTGGTTCTGTATTTATGTAGTGATCTTGGTTCTGGTGCTGTATTTATGTAGTGATCTTGGTTCTGGTGCTGTATTTATGTAGTGATCTTGGTTCTGGTGCTGTATTTATGTAGTGATCTTGGTTCTGGTGCTGTATTTATGTAGTGATGTTGGTTCTGGTGCTGTATTTATGTAGTGATGTTGTTCTGGTGCTGTATTTATGTAGATGATCTTGGTTCTGGTGCTGTATTTTTATGTAGTGATGTTGGTTCTGGTGCTGTATTTATGTAGTGATGTTGTTCTGGTGCTGTATTTATGTAGTGATCTTGGTTCTGGTGCTGTATTTATGTAGTGATGTTGTTCTGGTGATGTATTTATGTAGTGATCTTGGTTCTGGTGCTGTATTATGTAGTGATCTTGGTTCTGGTGCTGTATTTATGTAGTGATCTTGGTTCTGGTGCTGTATTTATGTAGTGATGTTCTTGCTGTTTGGTGCTGTATTTATGTAGTGATCTTGGTTCTGGTGCTGTATTTATGTAGTGATGTTGGTTCTGGTGCTGTATTTATGTAGTGATGTTGGTTCTGGTGTGATGTATTTATGTAGTGATCTTGGTTTCTGGTGCTGTATTTATGTAGTGATCTTGGTTCTGGTGCTGTATTTATGTAGTGATCTGGTTCTGGTGCTGTATTTATGTAGTGATGTTGGTTCTGGTGCTGTATTTATGTAGTGATGTTGGTTCTGGTGCTGTATTTTATTGTAGTGATGTTGTTCTGGTGCTGTATTTATGTAGTGATCTTGGTTCTGGTGCTGTATTTATGTAGTGATGTTGGTTCTGGTGCTGTATTTATGTAGTGATCTTGGTTCTGGTGCTGTATTTATGTAGTGATGTTAGTTCTGGTGCTGTATTTATGTAGTGATCTTGGTTCTGGTGCTGTATTTATGTAGTGATCTTGGTTTTGGTGCTGTATTTATGTAGTGATCTTGGTTCTGGTGCTGTATTTATGTAGTGATGTTGGTTCTGGTGCTGTATTTATGTAGTGATGTTGGTTCTGGTGCTGTATTTATGTAGTGATGTTGGTTCTGGTGCTGTATTTATGTAGTGATCTTGGTTCTGGTGCTGTATTTATGTAGTGATGTTGGTTCTGGTGCTGTATTTATGTAGTGATCTTGGTTCTGGTGCTGTATTTATGTAGTGATGTTGTTCTGGTGCTGTATTATATGTAGTGATCTTGGTTCTGGTGCTGTATTTATGTAGTGATCTTGGTTCTGGTGCTGTATTTATGTAGTGATGTTGGTTCTGATGCTGTATGTTATGTAGTGATCTTGGTTTGGGTGCTGTATTTATGTAGTGATGATCTTGGTTCTGGTGCTGTATTTATGTAGTGATCTTGGTTCTGGTGGTGCTGTATTTATGTAGTGATGTTGGTTCTGGTGCTGTATTTATGTAGTGATGTTTGGTTCTGGTGGTTCTCTGGTGCTGTATTTATGTAGTGATGTTGGTTCTGGTGCTGTATTTTATGTAGTGATCTTGGTTCTGGTGCTGTATTTATGTAGTGATCTTGGTTCTGGTGCTGTATTTATGTAGTGATCTTGGTTCTGGTGCTGTATTTATGTAGTGATGTTGGTTCTGGTGCTGTATTTATGTAGTGATCTTGGTTCTGGTGCTGTATTTTATGTAGTGATCTTGGTTTGGTGCTGTATTTATGTAGTGATCTTGGTTCTGGTGCTGTATTTATGTAGTGATGATCTTGGTTCTGGTGCTGTATTTATGTAGTGATGTTGGTTCTGGTGCTGTATTTATGTAGTGATCTTGTTTCTGGTGCTGTATTTATGTAGTGATCTGATCTTGGTTCTGGTGCTGTATTTATGTAGTGATGTTGGTTCTGGTGCTGTATTTATGTAGTGATGTTTGGTTCTGGTGCTGTATTTGTGTGATGTAGTGCTGGTATTTATGTAGTGATCTTGGTTCTGGTGCTGTGTATTTATGTAGTGATGTTGGTTCTGGTGCTGTATTTATGTAGTGATGTTGGTTCTGGTGCTGTATTTATGTAGTGATCTTGGTTCTGGTGCTGTATTTATGTAGTGATCTTGGTTCTGGTGCTGTATTTATGTAGTGATCTTGGTTCTGGTGCTGTATTTATGTAGTGA
>ONZH01002481.1:0-22877 GCA_900303285.1 Rhinella marina
AATATTACATCTGTATATAGTCCAGGATGAGGTGTGTACTGCTGTATATTACTGTACAGATTTGAATACTTATTAATTAGTGTCAGGAGAGTTGTACTGCTGTATATTACTGTACAGATCATGTAATATTACAGCTTATTAATCAGTCAGAGGAGGTGTGTATGCTGATTATTACTGTACAGATCTATGTAATATTACACTGTATATAATCAGTATCAGGAGGAGGTGTGTACTGCTGTTATATTTTACTGTACAGATCTATGTAATATTACACTGTATATAATCAGTATCAAGGAGGAGGTGTGTACTGCTGTATATTACTGTACAAGATCTATGTAATATTACACTGTATATAATCAGTATCAGGAGGAGGTGTGTACTGCTGTATATTACTGTACAGATCTATGTAATATTACACTGTATATAATCAGTATTCAGGAGGAGGTGTGACTGCTGTTATATTACTGTACAGATCTATGTAATATTACATCTGTATATAATCAGTATCAGAGGAGGTGTTACTGCGTATATTACTGTACAGATCTATGTAATATTACATCTGTATATAATCAGTATCAGGAGGAGGTGTGTACTGCTGTATATTACTGTACAGATCTATGTAATATTACATCTGTATATAATCAGTATCAGGAGGAGGTGTGTAACTGCGTATATTATGTACAGATCTATGTAATATTACATCTGTATATAATCAGTATCAGAGAGGAGGTGTGTACTGCTGTATATTACTGTACAGATCTATGTAAATTACACTGTATATAATCAGTATCAGGAGGAGGTGTGTACTGCTGTATATTATTACTGTGACAGATCTATGTAATATACACTTGATATTATAATCAGTATCTGGAGGAGGTTGTACTGCTGTTATTATTACTGTACAGATTCTAGTGTAATGATTACATCTGTATATAATCAAGTATGCAGGGAGGAGAGTGTGTTACTGCTGTAATTATTAGCTGTACAGATCTATGGTTAATATTTACATCTGTATTATTAATCAGTATCAGGAGGGAGGTGTTGTGTACTGCCTGTATTTATTACTTACAGATCTTATGTAAGTATTAGCATCTGTATATAATCAGTATGGAGGTAGGAGGTGTGTACTTGCCTGTATATTACTGTACAGATTCTAGTGTAATATTACATCTGTATAGAATCAGGTATCAGGAGGAGGTGTTGTACTGCTGTTATATTTACTGTACAGATCATGTAATTTACACTGTATATTAATCAGATTCAGGAGGAGGTGTTGTTACGGTTGTCCTGGTATTGTATACCTGTTTTATCAGTATCGGGGGGGTGTAGTGTATATTATTGTAGTCTATGTATATTAATTTATTTTCAGTATTCAGGAGGAGGTGTGTTACTGCTGTATATTATTACTGTACAGATCTATGAATTATTACCATCTGTATATTAATCAGTATTCAGGAGGAGGTGTGTACTGCTGTATATTACTGTACAGATCTATGTAATATTACACTGTATATAATCAGTATCAGGAGGAGGTGTGTACTGCTGTATATTACTGTACATGATCTATGTAATAATTACATCTGTATATAATCAGTATCAGGAGGAGGTGTGTACTGCTGTATATTACTGTACAGATCTATGTAATATTACACTGTATATAATCAGTATCAGGAGGAGGTGTGTACTGCTGTATATTACTGTACAGATCTATGTAATATTACATCTGTATATAATCAGTATCAGGAGGAGGTGTGTACTGCTGTATATTATTACTGTACAGATCTATGTAATATTACACTGTATATAATCAGTATCAGGAGGAGGTGTGTACTGCTGTATATTACTGTACAGATCTATGTAATATTACACTGTATATAATCAGTATCAGGAGGAGGTGTGTACTGCTGTATATTACTGTACAGATCTATGTAATATTACATCTGTATATAATCAGTATCAGGAGGAGGTGTGTACTGCTGTATATTACTGTACAGATCTATGTAATATTACACTGTATATAATCAGTATCAGGAGGAGGTGTGTACTGCTGTATATTACTGTACAGATCTATGTAATATTACATCTGTATATAATCAGTATCAGGAGGAGGTGTGTACTGCTGTATATTATTACTGTACAGATCTATGTAATATTACATCTGTATATAATCAGTATCAGGAGGAGGTTGTGTACTGCTGTATATTACTGTACAGATCTATGTAACTATTACACTGTATATAATCGGTATCAGGAGGAGGAGGTGTGTACTGCTGTATATTATTACTGTACAGATCTATGTAATATTACATCTGTATATAATCAGTATCAGGAGGAGGTGTGTACTGCTGTATATTACTGTACAGATCTATGTAATATTACATCTGTATATAATCAGTATCAGGAGGAGGTGTGTACTGCTGTATATTACTGTACCAGATTCTATGTAATATTACAACTGTATATAATCAGTATCAGGAGGAGTGTGTGTACTGCCTGTATATTACTGTACAGATCTATGTAATACACTGTATTATGAATCAGTATCAGAGAGGAGGTGTGTACCTGCTGTATATTACTGTACAGATCTATGTAATATTACATCTGTATATATCAGTATCAGGAGGAGGTGTGTACTGCTGTATATTACTGTACAGATCTATGTAATATTACACTGTATATAATCAGTATCAGGAGGAGGAGGTGTGTACTGCTGTATATTACTGTACAGATCTATGTAATATTACCACTGTATATAATCAGTATCAGGAGGAGGAGGTGTGTACTGCTGTATATTACTGTACAGATCTTATGGTAATATTACACTGTATATAATTCAGTATCAGGAGGAGGTGTGTACTGCTGTATATTACTACAGATCTATGTAATATTACACTGTATATAATCAGTATCAGGAGGAGGTGTGTACTGCTGTATATTACTGTACAGATCTATGTAATACATCTGTATATAATCAGTATCAGGAGGAGATGTGTACTGCTGTATATTATTACTGTACAGATCTATGTAATATTACACTGTATATAATCAGTATCAGGAGGAGGTGTGTACTGCTGTATATTACTGTACAGATCTATGTAATATTACATCTGTATATAATCAGTATCAGGAGGAGGTGTGTACTGCTGTATATTACTGTACAGATCTATGTAATATTACACTGTATATAATCAGTATCAGGAGGAGGTGTGTACTGCTGTATATTATTACTGTACAGATCTATGTAATATTACACTGTATATAATCAGTATCAGGAGGAGGTGTGTACTGCTGTATATTACTGTACAGATCTATGTAATATTACACTGTATATAATCAGTATCAGGAGGAGGAGGTGTGTACTGCTGTATATTACTGTACAGATCTATGTAATATTACATCTGTATATAATCAGTATCAGGAGGAGATGTGTACTGCTGTATATTACTGTACAGATCTATGTAATATTACACTGTATATAATCAGTATCAGGAGGAGGAGGTGTGTACTGCTGTATATTACTGTACAGATCTATGTAATATTACATCTGTATATAATCAGTATCAGGAGGAGGTGTGTACTGCTGTATATTATTACTGTACAGATCTATGTAATATTACACTGTATATAATCAGTATCAGGAGGAGGAGGTGTGTACTGCTGTATATTACTGTACAGATCTATGTACAGGTCAGCGGACAAGTGATTTATTTCCTGTTTATTGGAAGTTTTTAGATGTACTAAGAAGTACTTGTCTTAAAGGGGTTTTCTCAGCACATTGATTCCCTGGCTGATGGGCAGTTTGCACTCACCCCGTCTCCTCAGGCTGTGGGGGGTCTCCAGCAGTTATTAGAGCAGGAGATTGTGATCTCTAACACAATTCCAGGTAAAGCTTCTTAGTCCTCACAACACGTGGACCGTATTCTTACTGCTGGTAATCACTCAGAGCTCAGTCCCATCATTCTTCACTGCTCTCAGCCAATCAGATAACAGTTTTTCTGGTCTGCAGGTTACCATAGAAAATTTACCAATGTATAATATATTGTTGGAGTTGGTCCATTTTATACCGACTCCACCAAAATGGACACCGACTCGCCTCGTGTCTCCTGTGGTATGCCCCATCACTCTTTGTGTTTGTGTCTCGCAGTTCTCCTGGCCACGTGGATGCGTTCAGTCTTTGGGATTACCATTGAGATTTACCCACCTTCTCCTCGAGTAAACCAGACTGTGATTCTCAATGTCATCGATGTACGCAGTGCACAACTTCTAATCTATGCAGATTGGTACAAAGGGGAGAAAGCGGATGCAGAATTTCAGATCATAAGGTTTAACCAAGGTGGCCCAACCAACTTTGGAAAGGGGTACTTTGCAGAAGCTGACGTGTTCAAAAATGGCTCCTTACAGATTAGAAATGCCCAGAAAGTTCATGAAGGCTTTTACACAGTCAACGTGCAAACAGACGGGGCAATCCAGGCTGCCACAGTGCGCCTGATGTTAGAAGGTAAGTTGTGCCAATAACAGCTACCATTCCAGTCAGTGCTCCTGTCTCCAGTGCTAGATAATGGAAGCCATACCACCTGTCTGAGACCTCAGGAATCCACCCCTGTCCTGTAAGTGAGGGCCCACCCCCTGTCCATGTCCTGTGGGAGGAGAGGGCCCACCCCCTGTCCATGTCCTGTAGGAGGAGAGGGCCCACCCCCTGTCCATGTCCTGTAGGAGGAGAGGGCCCACCACCTGTCTGAGACCTCAGGAATCCACCCCTGTCCTGTAAGCGAGGGCCCAACACCTGTCCTGTAGGAGGAGAGGCCCACCACCTGTCTGAGACCTCAGGAATCCACCCCTGTCCTGTAAGCGAGGGCCCAACACCTGTCCTGTAGGAGGAGAGGGCCCACCACCTGTCTGAGACCTCAGGAATCCACCCCCTGTCCTGTAAACGAGGGCCCACCGCCTGTTCATGTCCTGTAGGAGGAGAGGGCCCACCCCCTGTCCATGTCCTGTAGGAGGAGAGGGCCCACCCCCTGTCCATGTCCTGTAGGAGGAGAGGGCCCACCCCCTGTCCATGTCCTGTGGGAGGAGAGGGCCCACCCCCCTGTCCATGTCCTGTGGGAGGAGAGGGCCCACCCCCCTGTCCATGTCCTGTGGAGGAGAGGGCCCACCCCCCTGTCCATGTCCTGTGGGAGGAGAGGGCCCACCCCCCTGTCCATGTCCTGTGGGAGGAGGGGGCCCACCCCCCTGTCCATGTCCTGTGGGAGGAGAGGGCCCACCCCACTGTCCATGTCCTGTGGGAGGAGAGGGCCCACCCCCCTGTCCATGTCCTGTGGGAGGAGAGGGCCCACCCCCCCTGTCCATGTCCTGTGGGAGGAGAGGGCCCACCCCCCTGTCCATGTCCTGTGGGAGGAGAGGGCCCACCCCCCTGTCCATGTCCTGTGGGAGGAGAGGGCCCACCCCCCTGTCCATGTCCTGTGGGAGGAGAGGGCCCACCCCCCTGTCCATGTCCTGTGGGAGGAGAGGGCCCACCCCCTGTCCATGTCCTGTGGGAGGAGAGGGCCCACCCCCCTGTCCATGTCCTGTGGGAGGAGAGGGCCCACCCCCCTGTCCATGTCCTGTGGAGGAGAGGGCCCACCCCCTGTCCATGTCCTGTGGGAGGAGAGGGCCCACCCCCCTGTCCATGTCCTGTGGGAGGAGAGGGCCCACCCCCCTGTCCATGTCCTGTGGGAGGAGAGGGCCCGCCCCCCTGTCCATGTCCTGTAGGAGGAGAGGGCCCGCCCCCTGTCCATGTCCTGTAGGAGGAGAGGGCCCGCCCCCCCTGTCCATGTCCTGTGGGAGGAGAGGGCCCGCCCCCCCTGTCCATGTCCTGTGGGAGGAGAGGGCCCGCCCCCTGTACATGAATCCACCACCTTGATGTGGCTTTACCCAGTCCATCATTGTGATGCCCTTGTGTGACCCCAGTGTCACCCGGGTGAAGACCATCCTGACGTTTCGCGTCTTCAGGGGGGACACTGTACAATTACTGGTGACTTCATGCATTAGATACAGGGTGATATCCGGCTACCGAATGTGTAGGGGGGGTGAAGTCAAACACGGTCACTGGTGGCGGTTTCTTAGTCGTCATGGTGACCGTTTTTTTTCCTGTAGTACCTTATTTGCTGGTGTTTGTCTCCTCAGACCCCTCAGGAGGATTGAGCGGCGGTGCGATCGCAGGAATTACCATCGCTGTGATAGCGGTTGTTTCTGGTGTCACCGGGGTAATAGTCTATGTGTTCAAGAAGAAAAACAACTCATCGGGTAAGTAGAAGAACTGTAAGTGTTCAGGTCATCAGGAGCCAGGCCAGTGTATTATTCCCCTGGTAAATGCAGGTCCTGGTGTGGTTTGGGTTCACGGTGGACGAGCAGCAGGTTCTAGAACCAGGGAAGCAGATTAGGGTACAGTCCGTGGTCCCGGAACCCACCTCCTCGAGGAGAGCAGGGCCCACTGCTGGTGAAGGCTTCATTGGGGTCTCAGTATCTGGTCCCTCACCAACAAATGTCAGAAGGTTTGTAAAATGGGCGGTCCTACAGTGATTGACAGCCGAGTGTGACCGCCCCTTCAGTCACGTCTTCTCGCCTCCATTCTCGTATGGTCAGTGGGATCCGGCCAGTGTTAGAGGGCTTGTCCCTGCAGGACACCCTTGTGTCCGCTCTCCTGACATGTCTGACTGGTCTTCCCCATGAATCTGTCCATAGTAGTCTGCCTGGTTTTATTCTCCTCTTACTCCTCCTGGAAATGTACATTGACATTTCACCATTATCCCTACAGTCGGGTACTCTGATTGGACATCGTTGGGGTGGAGTTCCTTCAGATGCTGTAATGAAGGAGTCCCCGGTGAGAGGTCCTCTTTAATAGAGCAGCCCCCCCAGTAGTAGTGAACACGGACCCCTTTATATAAGATACCGCACACTACCTCCCCTGATACTTATCATACCTGCAGATGTAGTTTACCTTGCTGCTGGTTCTCTCTCTGCGGTTCTGGATCTAAGTTACGGCCGGTGCCCCGATTCCATTCATGTAGATTTGCATCTCGTGGAGCGGCTAGTGACATCACTATTCAACCTACGGATGGCTGCAAGGGCCAAACTGCCAAGGGGTTTGGTACAGTTTGCTGTCCTTCGTCAGGGAATCGGTCTGGCTCCAGTAGACACCGTTCTATATACGCTCTTGATCTTTCTGTGCTGCCTCACTGATGATGGAGTGTTTTCCACCTTCTTGCTGTTGTATCTCTCCACATTACTGTTCTAACGTAAGTATCAGGGACGGTAGTGCGCGGTATCTTTTATCTTATATAAAGAAGCTTGTGTAGAGGAGCGGGGTACGAGCGCCCCCTCATTCATATGTGGTCAGTGTTCAGGATCTGCTGCAGGGGTCGGGATGATCAGAGCCGTATTCTTCTCTAATCGTGAACATCCTTGATCTTGAGCTACAAGTTCTCGTCTGTAACTTCTCACACAACTTGGCATAAATTAATAATACAAAGGACCCCGAGAAACTTTATAATATATTATATATGCCTACTTATTTTACCAGCTGCCACCAGGCTTCCCTCCCTTGCTGTTTGCTTTTGTTTTTGAAATATGCTTTGAATCTGTCAGGATGGGTTCATATTACAAATATCAAGAGAACTCTATGGAGAGGGGAGGGGTAGGGTGAGCAGCAGCAGCAGTGTGAGACACAAGACGCACAGTGAGAGACTGCTGCCACTAAGTAGGAAGTCTGTATCTCCATTAAACATGTGGCTGCTTCTGAGTAAGAGCAGGTTAGGAAGTAGATTCTCCTCTACTTTCTGTGAGCAGTGGATTCACACTGGCGTTAATTCCAGCAGTAGAACAGCCTGCCGGATCAGTAACTACTGTGTGCTGCCAAAAGCCTGCCCGGCCCAATTCACTATAATGAGGACCGGCGGAGATCCGGACGCAGCACGGCAAACATGCGGAGAGGCAGCCGGACAATACCGCTTAAAGGGGTAAATGTTCAATCAGTGAGGGTCTGACGGCCAGCACAGCCACCTGGAGGAGGTGCTTGGGGCCCCGCTGCCTGTCCATACACCACTATGGGAACCACAGGGGTGCGCTAAGGTTTCTGCTTGAACAATTGTGGTTTGACTTTTATTCCATTGGATTTTTTTTATCCGCAGACCTTTCCAAGTGACACAGACCGGCCCCATGATATTCCATGATTGGCTTACTTTGAGGTCAGAGGTGGAAATCCAGAGGAGTAACCTCACCGAAGCTTATTGGATCTGCTGCTTCAGGACTCCGCCATGTTCGCTGCTTCACCTCTGACAGGCAGATTTACTAACGTCGAGGGCTTCACGTGATCTCGTCTGCACAGCTTGAACTATAACTGCATGTACGGCCTGCAGAATCTAATGTTAAGGGGGCTATCACCTACCTACAGGAGAAGTGGGGGTCCTTCAGCAGTGGCCCTGTCGCCCGGATAGCCCCCTTAAACGTCAGGTTCTGGGCAGCTGCCCCCTCTTTTCTGTCTTTCTCTCACCTTCTGGATGCATGAGGTGCAGGGTCTAAAGATGGCTGACACTGCCTGAGGTCCCTGTGTGGTGAGTGGGGTAGAGGTCACTGATAGGCCACAATATGGAGCTGTAGCCGGACCGCTAGTGATGACTGGCGTCCTGCAGGGATTACCCCAAATGATGGGAGAAGGGTTGGACCTGTGTACGGTACAAGCCCCCCCCCCCCCCCCCCTCAGGTCTGCATACTTTTAAAAATGGCTTCTTATAAATTGCTCAGAAACCTAAAAAAATAAATGTTACTTTCATGAAAATGTGGGTCTTGTTTGACCAGATAAGTCCGGTACCGGATCTGATGAAGGGGAGCCCAGGCGAGTGCGGCAGACACGGAGCCCCCCCCTCCATTTTATGTATTACAGAAGGTTGTTTCCCGCTGGTACTGATCCATGTCATACAGGTCACACAACATGACAGACCGGTAGAGGTTCTCCTGGCCCGTCCTCCCTGTGTGCCGGCACACCCTGTGTAGTACAGACCTGTAGAGGTTCTCCTGGCCCGTCGTCCCTGTGTGCTGGCACACCCTGTGTAGTACAGACCTGTAGAGGTTCTCCTGGCCCGTCCTCCCTGTGTGCTGGTACACCCGGTGTTGTAGTACAGACCGGTAGAGGTTCTCCTGGCCCGTCTGCCCTGTGTGCCGGCACACCCTGTGTAGTACAGACCAGCAGAGGTTCTCCTGGCCCGTCTGCCCTGTGTGCCGGCACACCCTGTGTAGTACAGACCAGCAGAGGTTCTCCTGGCCCGTCTGCCCTGTGTGCCGGCACACCCTGTGTAGTACAGACCAGCAGAGGTTCTCCTGGCCCGTCTGCCCTGTGTGCCGGCACACTCTGTGTAGTACAGACCAGCAGAGGTTCTCCTGGCCCGTCTGCCCTGTGTGCCGGCACACCCTGTGTAGTACAGACCAGCAGAGGTTCTCCTGGCCTGTCTGCCCTGTGTGCCGGCACACCCTGTGTAGTACAGACCTGTAGAGGTTCTCCTGGCCCGTCCGCCCGGTGTAGTACACAGAAGTAGAGGTTCTCCTGGCCCGTCCTCCGTGTGCCGGCACACCCTGTGTAGTACAGACCAGCAGAGGTTCTCCTGGCCTGTCTGCCCTGTGTGCCGGCACACCCTGTGTAGTACAGACCAGCAGAGGTTCTCCTGGCCTGTCTGCCCTGTGTGCCGGCACACCCTGTGTAGTACAGACCTGTAGAGGTTCTCCTGGCCCGTCCGCCCGGTGTAGTACACAGAAGTAGAGGTTCTCCTGGCCCGTCCTCCGTGTGCCGGCACACCCTGTGTAGTACAGACCAGCAGAGGTTCTCCTGGCCTGTCTGCCCTGTGTGTCGGCACACCCTGTGTAGTACAGACCAGCAGAGGTTCTCCTGGCCTGTCTGCCCTGTGTGCCGGCACACCCTGTGTAGTACAGACCTGTAGAGGTTCTCCTGGCCCGTCCGCCCGGTGTAGTACACAGAAGTAGAGGTTCTCCTGGCCCGTCCTCCGTGTGCCGGCACACCCTGTGTAGTACAGACCAGCAGAGGTTCTCCTGGCCCGTCTGCCCTGTGTGCCGGCACACCCTGTGTAGTACAGACCAGCAGAGGTTCTCCTGGCCTGTCTGCCCTGTGTGCCGGCACACCCTGTGTAGTACAGACCAGCAGAGGTTCTCCTGGCCCGTCCTCCCTGTGTATCGGCACACCCTGTGTAGTACAGACCAGCAGAGGTTCTCCTGGCCTGTCTGCCCTGTGTGCCGGCACACCCTGTGTAGTACAGACCTGTAGAGGTTCTGGCCCGTCCGCCCGGTGTAGTACACAGAAGTAGAGGTTCTCCTGGCCTGTCCAGCTTCCCGGGGAGTGGGCACTATACACCCCATTATAAATCTGTTTGTTCTTCTCCATGGTGATGGGCTCCTGACTGTCCTGTGTTCACGCTGTGCACCTTAGTAAATCTGCCGATTGTCCGTATGAATTGTCCCGTTCTGTGTCTGGCAGGGCAGACCCCGGCCTCCGCGTGATTTTGCTGGTTTTGCTTTTATCTTGTGTAATCCGCTTCACCCATCGGCCTTTTCTGCAGGAAAACTCGGCTCTGCTGCTCCTAAAGAACAGTGTTGGCGCGCCTCGTTCCCTGTGAGATCTCCGCGCCTCCTCCGGCCGCCGATGATGGACAACAATAAATCTTATTATTTCATGCCTCGTGTCAGTGGTACCCAAAACCCGATAATGTGTCTGAAGGTTAATAAAACCGCTGCCGTGAGACCCCACCATCACCGGAATGAAGGGGGGGAACACTGGGCCCGATCCCTCCGATGATCTGTAGGGGCCCCGCCCTCAGACCCCAGCGGTCAGTACTTACATCATGTGACATCCAGGGGCGGAGACCGCCCATACTGTACCCTCTGCTGTCCGGGTAGACAGTTATCAAGGGGGCGGTCACACTCACCTGTCAGACATTTCCAGGAGGAATAGCAGAGGGATGGCACAATACAATGTACTAGAACTTGGGTAGTAACACAAATCATGTCTCTGACCAGATATCAGTACAACACCCGTTCCGTCACTGTATCCTCCCTTGGGGGGGGCCCCCCCTACGGGATGAGATCCGGCGGGGCGCGGAGGAGTACGGGATGAGATCCGGCGGGGCGCGGAGGAGTACGGGATGAGATCCGGCGGGGCGCGGAGGAGTACGGGATGAGATCCGGCGGGGCGCGGAGGAGTACGGGATGAGATCCGGCGGGGCGCGGAGGAGTACGGGATGAGATCCGGCGGGGCGCGGAGGAGTACGGGATGAGATCCGGCGGGGCGCGGAGGAGTACGGGATGAGATCCGGCGGGGCGCGGAGGAGTACGGGATGAGATCCGGCGGGGCAGTCGTGTGAACAGGCCCTAAGGGCTCATGCACATGAGTGTACTGGCACCAGCCGTGTGCTCTCTGTGGTGCAGACCCATTGACTTTAAGGGTCACCTATCTTTTGTGGAGTGGAGGCACAGATCAGAGGCACTGTGAAGCTTCCATCGTCTTCTCCTCCGCACTGCAGCATGTTCTATCTCTGGCTGTATCTTGTGGAGGGTCAGTGGGTCCACATGTGGATTGCACCCAGCCGGGGCCCGGGCACTGAGACATTACACTCAGGGCTCATGTACATAAGTCTTAGGCCGGTCTCACTGGCGTTTATCTTTTCCGGCAGCCGAACAGCCTGCCCGATCCGTACTGCAGTGTGCACACGTGAAGAGGGACATCCTGCTGCAGAGAGGCGTCCAGACAAATACCGCCACACGCGGCCAGCCCCCTATAGTGAATGCAGCTGGGCAGACTTCTGGCAGTACACGTGTGTGTGCGGTGCGGATGTAAGACGAGCGTGTCCTGTGTGGAAAACATACTCCGCGAGGGAGCGTGATCTCCTGTTATGGACGCGGCTCGGTTCACAGGATCGCACGCTGTTATACTGCCTTATAACACTGTCAGTATAATTCTATGTAAGCAGGGTCAGACACAGCATTATAAAGTATTATACCATACGATCCTGTGCACTGCGCAGTGTCCATTAGATAGGGGTACATACACTACTCAGTCGGGATATTCGGCTTGTGGATGAAATTTTGGGATGAACCTAAAATGCCCTCTAAGGCCCAGTTCACACATCAGTTATTTGGTCAGTTATTTCCATCAGTTATTTTCAGCCAAAACCAGGTTTGGGTCAAAAACCACAGAACAGGTGCAGATCTGTCCAATACACGTCATCTCTGAGGAGGCTTCACTACGGGTTTTGGCTCACAATAACTGACGTGTGAACTGGGCCAAACCTGTACAGGACTTAATGTGATCTTCTGAATGCACATCTCCAACTGCTCAATGTGCAATGTTTTGCACAACTTGCTGTTCTCTAACAAGGAGCTTAATGGCAAAATTCACAGCAGGTGTTTGATCCATGAATCATCCAATACATTTTCTGGTTCTATTAGAAATGGAAGTCCTCCTCATCATGCTGCTCACATTCTGACATCATGAGACCAAGACAACACCTAACAATTGATCAGCAGTACCTCGCCATTGTGAGGCTTCAAGCAGGATGTTCTCAGATGGAAGTGGCCCCTGAGCTTAGAGAGTCATCAGCAGGTTGTATCAGAGATACAGAGACTGGAAGAGTCACAGAAAGGCAGAGAAGTGGCCCCTGAGCTTAGAGAGTCACAGAGTCATCAGCAGGTTGTATCAGAGATACAGAGACTGGAAGAGTCACAGAAAGGCAGAGAAGTGGCCCCTGAGCTTAGAGAGTCACAGAGTCATCAGCAGGTTGTATCAGAGATACAGAGACTGGAAGAGTCACAGAAAGGCAGAGAAGTGGACGTCCTGTGGCCACATCCCACACTGATGACCGCTTCATTGTGAACAACGCCCTGCGGAACTGGATGATGATGACCACACAACTCCAGACACATGTAAACCCATTGAAAACCGTTTACATCAGCGCGGTCTGCGTGGTAGATGACCTGTAAGAATACCTGACCGCACCACCAGGCACAGGCGTCATCGTCTTACATGGACCAGGGATCATCTACACTGGACGAGGGACCAGTGGCCTCAGTGCTGATCATTGATGAAAGTCCCTTCACACTGAGCAGAAATGGTGGAGACATCACAGAGAGCGCTCTGCATCATCCACTGTGGTCACCAGACCAGCCTTTGGTGGTGGTGGTGGTGTTACAGTGTGAGCTGGTGTGTCTCGTCAGTACAGAACTGCCCTGTACTCCCCCAGACTGGAGGACCTCACATGGAGCGGCTGCTGGAGACTGGGGGACCTTACATGAAGCGGCTGCTGGAGACTGGAGGACCTCACATGGAGAGGCTGCTGGAGACTGGGGGACCTCACATGGAGCGGCTGCTGGAGACTGGAGGACCTCACATGGAGCGGCTGCTGGAGACTGGAGGACCTCACATGGAGAGGCTGCTGGAGACTGGGGGACCTCACATGGAGAGGCTGCTGGAGACTGGAGGACCTCACATGGAGCGGCTGCTGGAGACTGGAGGACCTCACATGGAGAGGCTGCTGGAGACTGGAGGAACCTCACATGGAGCGGCTGCTGGAGACTGGAGGACCTCACATGGAGCGGCTGCTGGAGACTGGAGGACCTCACATGGAGCGGCTGCTGGAGACTGGAGGACCTCACATGGAGAGGCTGCTGGAGGACCTTACATGGAGCGGCTGCTGGAGACTGGGGGACCTCACATGGAGCGGCTGCTGGAGACTGGAGGACCTCACATGGAGAGGCTGCTGGAGACTGGGGGACCTCACATGGAGCGGCTGCTGGAGACTGGGGGACCTCACATGGAGCGGCTGCTGGAGACTGGGGGACCTCACATGGAGCAGCTGCTGGAGACTGGGAGACCTCACATGGAGCGGCTGCTGGAGACTGGAGGAACTCACATGGAGCGGCTGCTGGAGACTGGAGGACCTCACATGGAGCGGCTGCTGGAGACTGGGGGACCTCACATGGAGCGGCTGCTGGAGACTGGAGGACCTCACATGGAGCGGCTGCTGGAGACTGGAGGACCTCACATGGAGCGGCTGCTGGAGACTGGGGGACCTCACATGGAGCGGCTGCTGGAGACTGGGGGACCTCACATGGAGCGGCTGCTGGAGACTGGGGGACCTCACATGGAGCGGCTGCAGGAGACTGGAGGACCTCACATGGAGCGGCTGCCGGAGACTGGAGGACCTCACATGGAGCGGCTGCTGGAGACTGGAGGACCTCACATGGAGCGGCTGCTGGAGACTGGAGGACCTCACATGGAGCGGCTGCTGGAGACTGGAGGACCTCACATGAAGCGGCTGCTGGAGGCTGGAGGACCTCACATGGAGCGGCTGCTGGAGACTGGAGGACCTCACATGGAGCGGCTGCACTTTCCCCAGACCTGAATCCCACTGAAAACCTATGGGATCAGCTGAGTCACTGTGTAGAGCAGGGGTACTCAAGTACTTTTGGTACTGAGTCTGCTGTAGAATGAAGGTCTGAGCTGCAAAACAAAAAAAATATATAAGGAGGGACAACACCAGTGGTGTGTAGCCTTAATAGTAGTAATGTCCTCTGTGCACTGTGCCCCCTCTATTGTAATAAAACCCTCTGTGCCCCCTCCATAGTGACAAGGTCCTCTGTGCCCCCTCTATTGTAATAAAACCCTCTGTACCCCCTCTATTGTAATAAAACCCTCTGTGCTCCCTCCATAGTGACAAGGTCCTCTGTGCCCTCTACATAGTTATAATGTCCTCTGTGCCCCCTCCATAGTGATAAAATCCTCTGTGCCCCCTCCATAGTCATGAGGTCTTCTGTGCCCCCTCCATAGTCATGAGGTCTTCTGTGCCCCCTCCATAGTCATGAGGTCTTCTGTGCCCCCTCCAGAGTGATGAGGTCTTCTGTGCCCCCTCCAGAGTGATAATGTCCTCTGTGCCCCCTCCAGAGTGATAATGTCCTCTGTGCCCCCTCCAGAGTGATGAGGTCTTCTGTGCCTCCTCCAGAGTGATAATGTCCTCTGTGCCCCCTCCAGAGTGATAAGGTCTTCTGTGCCCCCTCCAGAGTGATGAGGTCTTCTGTGCCCCCTCCAGAGTGATGAGGTCTTCTGTGCCCCCTCCAGAGTGATGAGGTCTTCTGTCCCCCCTCCAGAGTGATAATGTCCTCTGTGCCCCCTCCAGAGTGATAATGTCCTCTGTGCCCCCTCCAGAGTGATGAGGTCTTCTGTGCCCCCTCCAGAGTGATAATGTCCTCTGTGCCCCCTCCAGAGTGATGAGGTCTTCTGTGCCCCTCCAGAGTGCTAAAATCCTCTGTGCCCCTCCAGAGTGATGAGGTCTTCTGTGCCTCCTCCAGAGTGATAATGTCCTCTGTGCCCCCTCCAGAGTGATGAGGTCTTCTGTGCCCCCTCCAGAGTGATGAGGTCTTCTGTGCCCCCTCCAGAGTGATAATGTCCTCTGTGCCCCCTCCAGAGTGATAATGTCCTCTGTGCCCCCTCCAGAGTGATGAGGTCTTCTGTGCCCCCTCCAGAGTGATAATGTCCTCTGTGCCCCCTCCAGAGTGATGAGGTCTTCTGTGCCCCCTCCAGAGTGCTAAAATCCTCTGTGCCCCTCCAGAGTGATGAGGTCTTCTGTGCCTCCTCCAGAGTGATAATGTCCTCTGTGCCCCCTCCAGAGTGATGAGGTCTTCTGTGCCCCCTCCAGAGTGATGAGGTCTTCTGTGCCCCCTCCAGAGTGATGAGGTCTTCTGTGGCCCCCTCCAGAGTGATGAGGTCTTCTGTGCCCCCTCCAGAGTGATGAGGTCTTCTGTGCCCCCTCCAGAGTGATGACGTCTTCTGTGCCCCCTCCAGAGTGATGAGGTCTTCTGTGCCCCCTCCAGAGTGATAATGTCCTCTGTGCCCCCTCCAGAGTGATAATGTCCTCTGTGCCCCCTCCAGAGTGATGACGTCTTCTGTGCCCCTCCAGAGTGATAATGTCCTCTGTGCCCCCTCCAGAGTGATGAGGTCTTCTGTGCCCCCTCCAGAGTGATAATGTCCTCTGTGCCCCCTCCAGAGTGATGAGGTCTTCTGTGCCCCCTCCAGAGTGATAATGTCCTCTGTGCCCCCTCCAGAGTGATGAGGTCTTCTGTGCCCCCTCCAGAGTGATGACGTCTTCTGTGCCCCCTCCAGAGTGATGACGTCTTCTGTGCCCCCTCCAGAGTGATGATGTCTTCTGTGCCCCCTCCAGAGTGATGACGTCTTCTGTGCCCCTCCAGAGTGATAATGTCCTCTGTGCCCCCTCCAGAGTGATGAGGTCTCCTGTGCCCCCTCCAGAGTGATAATGTCCTCTGTGCCCCCTCCAGAGTGATGAGGTCTTCTGTGCCCCCTCCAGAGTGATGACGTCTTCTGTGCCCCCTCCAGAGTGATGACGTCTTCTGTGCCCCTCCACCCCCTCCAGAGTGATGAGGTCTTCTGTGCCCCCTCCAGAGTGATAATTTCCTCTGTGCCCCCTCCAGAGTGATGAGGTCTTCTGTGCCCCCTCCAGAGTGATAATGTCCTCTGCCCCCACTGTGTTAAAAAAAAAAACAACACACAGCACTACTCACCTTGTCCCGTTCCTGAAGCTCACAGTCCTCCTGTCTTCACTGCAGGCACAGATCACACTGCAGCACTGTGTGGGCAGAGCTTATGCAGATTTTCCAGGCTCCGCCCACATCAGCCAGCAGCGCGATCTGTGCAGGCTGAATAGTGGAGCAGGAGAAGTCTTCCTGCTTCACCATTTACAGCTCTGCCGTTGGCCTGAAGCAGGGGAGGGGGGTGGGGAGCAGAGCGGTGAGTATCATCAGCTCCCTGCGCTCCAGCAATGAGTGCTTCCATCTGTATTGATGGAAGCACTTATTACATCTGGACTCCCTGGCACCCGGTGAGAGCCGGCACCCGGATGCATTCAGGGGGCCGGACAGCTGACAACTGGGGTGTGGATTCGACCGCGGTCCGCCAGTTGAGTACCCCTGGTGTAGAGGCTAGTAACTATGTATCCCAGAACCTCAATGACCTGAAGGCCGTCCTTCAAGAAGAGTGGGATGTCTCAGCAGACAATAAGACAACTTGTGAACTGCAGGAGATGTCGCTGTCAAGCTGGAATTGACGCTGAAGGCCACAGGACAAGTTCCTGAGACACTGACATTATGTGGCGGTATACCCAGCACCGGGGTCGGTGAGACACTGACATTATGTGGCGGTATACCCAGCACCGGGGTCGGTGAGACACTGACATTATGTGGCGGTATACCCAGCACTGGGGTCGGTGAGACACTGACATTATGTGGTAGTATACCCAGCAGCTGAGGTCGGCGAGACGCTGACATTATGTGAGGTATACCCAGCACTGGGGGTCGGTGAGACACTGACATTATGTGGCGGTATACCCAGCACCGGGGTCGGTGAGACGCTGACATTATGTGGAGGTATACCCAGCACTGGGGTCGGTGAGACACTGACATTATGTGGCGGTAATACCCAGCACTGGGGTCGGCGAGACGCTGACATTACGCGCCGGTATACCAGCACTGGGGTCGGTGAGACGCTGACATTATGTGGAGGTATACCCAGCACTGGGGGTCGGTAGACACTGCATTTGTGGCGGTAACCAGCACTGGGTCGGTGAGACACTGACATTATGTGGCGGTATACCCAGCAACGGGGTCGGTGAGACACTGACATTATGTGGTGTATACCAGCACTGGGGTTGGTGAGACAAACTGACATGTGGCAGTATACCAGAACTGGGGTCGGTGAGACACTGACATGTGGCGGTATAACAGCACCGGGGTCGGCGAGACGCTGACATTACGTGCCGGTATACCCAGCACTGGGGTCGGTGAGACACTGACATTATGTGGAGGTATACCCAGCACTGAGGTCGGTGAGACACTGAACATTATGTGGCGGTATACCCAGCACTGGGGTCGGTAAGACACTGACATTATGTGGAGGTATACCCAGCACCGGGTGGTGAGACGCTGACATTATGTGGAGGTATACCCAGCACTGGGGTCGGTGAGACACTGACATGTGGCAGTATACCCAGCACTGGGGTCGGTGAGACACTGACATTATGTGGAGGTATACCCAGCACTGGGTCGGTGAGACACTGATATTATGTGGCGGTATACCCAGCACTGGGGTCGGTGAGACACTGACATTATGTGGCGGTATACCCAGCACTGGGGTCGGTGAGACACTGAGATTATTGGAGGTATACCCAGCACTGGGGTCGGGGAGACACTGACATTATGTGGTGGTATACCCAGCACTGGGGTCGGTGAGACACTGACATTATGTGCAGTATACCCAGCACTGGGGTCGTGAGACACTGACATTATGTGGAGGTATACCCAGCACCGGGGTCGGTGAGACACTGACATGTGGCAGTATACCCCAGCACTGGGGTCGGTGAGACACTGACATGTGGCGTATACCCAGCACTGGGTTGGTGAGACACTGACATTATGTGAGGTATACCCCAGCACCGGGGTCGGTGAGACACTGACATTATGTGGCGGTATACCCAGCACCGGGGTCGTGAGACACTGACATGTGGCAGTATACCCAGCACCACTGGGGTCGGTGAGACATGAGTGGCGGTATACCCGCACTGGGGTCGGTGAGACACTGAGACACTGACATTATACCCAGCACTGGTGGTGTGGAAGTATAGTGACTGGGGTATACCGGGGGTCGGTGAGACACTGACATGTGGCAGTATACCCAGCACCGGGGTCGGTGAGACACTGACATTATGTGGAGGTATACCCAGCACCGGGGTCGGTGAGACACTGACATTATATGGCGGTATACCCAGCACTGGGGTCGGTGAGACACTGACATGTGGCGGTATACCCAGCACTGGGGTCGGTGAGACACTGACATGTGGCAGTATACCCAGCACTGGTGGTGGCTTCTGAGATGAGGAGATGCCATTGCTGCTTCTACTTAATGTCCGACTTTCATTATATAAAATCACTGGAGCCGGAACGTTTTACATTTGCCATAAATTTCATCTGAAAGCCAAATATCCTGAACACTTTGTGAGTAGTGTAAATATATATATATAATAGAGTTACAGCGTGTATACATAGGTACAGTATACTCACTGTATATACATAGTGTATAGGAATATCTGTCATACGTGTAGAGCCGTGACCCTGTACATACATGTCTTTTGTATTTCAGCCAATGTCCTGTAATGTAAAGAGCCGCGAGGCGGTGACTCCGTACGGTAAGTAGTGACCTCCCCGACCTCCTCCTGACACTAGATCACTCCTGATGGGCGTCAGTCACATCTCTAAGTGGACAGAATACAGGCGGCAGTAAACTGCGGATTCTGAGGATGGAACTTTGGGGTCACTGACAGGAATCTGGTGACCCCTGGGCTGATGTTGGGCCCCTGCTCTGATGTATAGGTGGTTTGGGCTCCTGTCAGGCCTATCTGAATTATAATGGGCTCTTTCTGTATTGCATTCCGTGGCCCCTGTGTGAACAGTGAGCAGGATCAGGGATCTCCCCACCAGTCTGTACCACAGGATTTTACTGTGTAATACAGTGCAAAAGTCTTAGGCATGTATGGAGTAAATGCTACAAATTTAGAATGCTTTAAGAAATACATCAAGAAGTAAACCCCATGAGATTATGCAAATCTGGGAAGTAGCAGGTGTCGCTAAGTACTGCAGGTGATGAGATTTTTAGCACCTAGCTCCATTCTGTGGCATGTGGGTGTGGCATAAAAACCAGATTGAGAGTTTTTCAGCCACATGAGAGCTCAGAAATCACATCATGTCCTGTGTGATGCCTCCTGTTCATCCATGTCCCAGTCATCACCAGTTGAATCCTTCACCTGAGAAGTCAACGTTGTGTCCTTGTGGTTGGGAGAACAAGGGTGACCTGGGAAGAGGAGCAGAGAGGAGAACCTCTGCCCGGACGGATCCTCTGATCAGAAGAATGGCGCCTGGTGATCCATTCTGTACTGCAGGTGAAATTGTCACATCACGAGCCTCGGGCGGCAAACATTGTCCACAGAAACCATCAGAAGACGTCTGCACGACACTGGAGTACGAGCCAGACGTCCACTGACCTCACACCACCGCTCTCTAAGACCATGGTGCATAACAAGATGGTAATGGAGGCTGGAAGGGAGGTCTGTCCTCTACAGTGGCCTCAGACACGAAGACAGCCAGAGGGCGGTCTGGAGACCACGTGGGTGACGCCATGAAGAGTAAAAAATCACAGAAAAAGATGCAAAAAATCCTGCACAATGTAATAATAAACGTGGGTGAGCAAGCGGAAAGTAATATACAACAGACGCAAACATTATATACGGACTAAGCCACCACTGACAAAAACATTTGTGTCCACCGACCAGCGCCAAGGTGGTCTCAGTCAGGCAGGTCCGAAGATAAACCTACCTACTGTTGAGTATCATTCAGGAGAGCAGAACCTGACTGAGACCACCTTGGCGCTGGTCGGTGGGCACAGATGTTGTGAGTGACGGGCTTAGTCCGTATATAATGTGTGCGTCTATTGTGCATTATTTTCAGTGCTTTGAGGCCAGACAGAGGCCTTCACAGCCGATGTGACCTACACGTCCTACTATACCATGTAGTGTCTCCAGAAGAGTCTCCCATTGAGCACATTTCAATCAACAATTCCAAAGAGGGCTGCCGGCAGCAAATCTTCATGGTACATATATATACACATATATATATATAATGTATAAATCCAGTCTGTATCCGGTGTGATCGTCCTCTCCTCTCCTCTGTTCTCTAGGTACTAGTACATATATACACATATATATATAATGTATAAATCCAGTCTGTATCCGGTGTGATCGTCCTCTCCTCCTCCTCTGTTCTTCTAGGTACATATATACACCATATATATATAATGTATAAATCCAGTCTGTATCCGGTGTGATCGTCCTCTCCTCCTCCTCTGTTCTTCTAGGTACATATATACACACATATATATAATGTAAAATCCAGTCTGTATCCGGTGTGATCGTCCTCTCCTCCTCCTGCTGTTCTTCTAGTACATATATACACACATATATATAATGTATAAATCCAGTCTGTATCCGGTGTGATCGTCCTCTCCTCCTCCTCTGTTCTTCTAGGTACATATATACACACATATATATATAATGTATAATCAGTCTGTATCCGGTGTGATCGTCCTCTCCTCCTCCTCTGTTCTTCTAGGTACATATATATACACAATAATATAATGTATAATCCAGTCTGTATCCGGTGTGATCGTCTCCTCCTCCCTCTGTTCTTCTAGGTCATATATATCATATAATATTAATCCAGTCTGTATCCGGTGTGATCGTCCTCTCCTCCCTCCCTCTGTTCTTCTAGGTACATATATACACACATATATATAATGTATAATCCAGTCTGTATCCGGTGTGATCGTCCTCTCCTCTCCCCTGTTCTTCTAGGTACATATATACACAATATATAATGTATAAATCCAGTCTGTATCCGGTGTGATCGTCCTCTCCCTCCCCCTGTTCTTCTAGTACATATAACACATATATATAATGTATAAATCCAGTCTGTTGCGGTGTGATCGTCCTCTCCTCCCCCTGTTCTTCTAGGTACATATATATACACACATATATATAATGTATAAATCCAGTCTGTACCGGGTGATTCGTCCTCTCCTCCTCCTCTGTTCTTCTAGGTTTATATATAACATATAATATAATGTATAAATCCGTCTGTATCCGGTGTGTGTTCCTCTCCTCTCCCTGTTTTCTAGGTACATATATACACACATATTATATAATGTATAATCCAGTCTGTATCCGGTGTGATCGTCCTCTCCTCCTCCTTTTCTTCTAGGTACATATATACACACATAATATGAGTATAAATCAGTCTGTACCGGTGTGATCGTCCTCTCTTCCTCTGTTCTTCAGATACATATATACACACATATAATAATGTATAAATCCAGTCTGTATCCGGTGTGATCGTCCTCTCTCCTCCCCCTGTTCTTCTAGTACATATATACACACATATATATAATGTATAAATCCAGTCTGTATCCGGTGTGATGTCCTCCTCCTCCTCCTCTGTTCTCTAGGTACATATATACACATACATATATATATAATGTATAAACAGTCTGTATCCGGTGTGATCGTCCTCTCCTCTCCTTCCTTCTAGGTACATATATACACACATATATATAATAATGTATAAATCCAGTCTGTATCCGGTGTGATCGTCCTCTCCTCCTCCTTGTCTTCAGGTAATATATACACACATATATATAATGTATAAATCCAGTCTGTATCCGGTGTGATCGTCTCTCCTCCTCCTCTGTTCTTCTAGGTACATATATACACACATATATAATAATGTATAACAGTCTGTATCCGTTGTGATCGTCTCCCTCCTCCTCTGTTCTTCTAGGTCATATATACACATATATATAATGTCACTCCAGTCTGTATCCGGTGTGAATCGTCCTCCTCCTCCCCTGTTCTTCTAGGTACATATATACACACATATATAAAATGTATAAATCCAGTCTGTATCCGGTGTGATCGTCCTCTCCTCCTCCCCCTGTTCTTTAGGTACATATATACACACATATATATAATGTATAAATCCAGTCTGTATCCGGTGTGATCGTCCTCTCCTCCTCCCCTGTTCTTCTAGGTACATATATACACATATATATAATGTATAAATCCAGTCTGTATCCGGTGTGATCGTCCTCTCTCCTCCCTGTTTTCTAGGGTACATATATCACACATATATATATGTATAAATCCAGTCTGTATCCGTGTGATCGTCCTCTCCTCTCC
>ONZH01002482.1:0-27395 GCA_900303285.1 Rhinella marina
CCAGAGGTACGGTGGGAGGATTCAAATTAGCTTGGGAAAAAATATCCTCTTCCCCCTGGATACTAGATCTAATAAGCTCTGGTTACAAAATAGAGTTCGATTCAATTCCACCAGAGAGATATCTCATAAACAAAGTACTGCAACAGTCCAAGCAACTACTTCT
Organism: Rhinella marina; assembly: GCA_900303285.1. Lineage (NCBI taxonomy): Eukaryota > Metazoa > Chordata > Amphibia > Anura > Bufonidae > Rhinella > Rhinella marina. The sequence goes on from ONZH01002482.1 coordinate 164, forward strand.
GGAGTCTCAGATTTTTCTTTTGCTTCAGAAAAAGGTCTTAGTTCCAGTTCTCCCAGACCAGGAAAAAGGATTTTATTCCCTGATTTTCCTGGTTCAGAAGCCAAACGGCTCGCACAGAGCCATCATAAATCTGAAGGCTCTGAACAACTTTGTCTCATACAAGAGGTTCAAAATGGAAACTATAAAATCGGTAATAAACCTTCTATCTCGGGACTGTTTTATGGCGACAATAGACCTAGCAGACGCCTACTACCACGTTCCTATCCATCCGAGATCTCAAAAATTCCTACGTCTGGCGGTTTACATTCAGGGTCAACTTCATCACCTACAGTTCCAGTGTCTGCCATTTGGCCTATCGTCAGCGCCCAGAATCTTTACCGAGATAGTGGCAGAAATATCGAGTTTTTTTCATCTGCAAGGAATAAACTTCATCCCATATCTCGACGACTTTCTCCTGACTGCAGATCTAGAAGTCTCTCCACAGGAACGTATAGTAGAGGTCAAAAAAACCCTAAATCCTTGGGTTGGAGGATAAATGTGGGAAAATCAAATCTTGTTCCTTGCAAAATCATGACCTTCTTGGGAATTCTACTAGATTCCCAAAGAATGTCCTCCTTCCTTCCACCTCAAAAGATCTCACTCCTGAAAGAGAAGGTAAGAACCTTTTTACTGAAGCCTTCAGTCACAATCCGGTATGTGATGAGACTTTTGGGTCTTATGACTTCTACAGTGCCAGCGGTAAGATGGGCACAAGCTCATACAAGAACCCTTCAATCCTTTCTCCTATCAGTGTGGGACAAGAGTCGGTTGTCTTTAGACAGAAGCATCAAAATCCCTCATTATGTAAAACAGTCCCTCTACTGGTGGCTCATTCAAAAAAACCTGATTCTGGGAGTGTCTTGGCGTCAACACAATCCAGTAGTTATTACAACAGACGCAAGCAGCCTGTGCTGGGGAGCCCACCGCAACCAACAGATGTTACAGGGCTCTTGGACAGAGGACGTGGTAAATTCCTCTTCAAATCTAAAAGAACTGTCAGCAAGTCTATGCCTTGAAAGGGTTTCTGCCACAAATCCAGAATCAGAGTGTGACGATTCTATCAGACAACGTTACTGCTGTAGCTTATGTCAACAAGCAGGGGGGCACAAGGAGCAAATCCTTGGAAGCCGTTGCTGCCAGGATTCTGGCTCTAGGGGAAAGACATCTACTATCCTTATCAGCGACTCACCTAAAAAGAGAGCAGAATCTCTTAGCAGACTTCCTCAGCCGGAACATCCTCAAGGAAGGGGAATGGTCTCTGAACCAGAAAGTGTTCAACCAAATTTGTCAGATTAGGGGATGTCCCATAATAGATCTGTTTGCTACAAGAAGCAACAGGAAAGTGCCTCTCTTCTGCTCCCTGTCCTTCCAGGAAAATCCTTTTCTAGTAGATGCCTTCTCAGCCCCGTGGCCAGAGGGACTCCTTTATGCCTTTCCCCCGTTTCCGCTAATTGCAAGGTGTCTGGTAAAAATTCTGGAGGAAAGATGTCAGATCATATTAGTTGCTCCAAAATGGCCGAGAAGATCCTGGTTTCCTCTTCTCCTGCGCCTTTCGAAAGGAGAAGGTTGGCGCCTTCCCCAGATTCAAGACCTGCTTCTACAGGCACCAGCAATTCATCCCTTGCACCTCAACTCAACCTATGGACCTGGAGGCTGAACGCGCAGTGCTAAAGAGGAAAGGACTTTCAAATCCAGTAATAGATACTTTGCTCAGTAGCAGAAAACCTATTACCTCAAATATGTACAACCGCACCTGGAAGGCTTTTTTGAACTTTGCTGGAGATACTTGGGATCCTTCCATGTCCCCAAGTATTAAGATCATCCTTGACTTCCTTCAAAGGGGTCTAGATCTGGGCCTTTCAGTGAGCACCCTAAAGGTACAGGTTTCGGCCTTATCGGCTTTTCTGGATGTTAAACTGGCTGAAACTGACTTAATAAAAAGATCCATAAAAGGGGCCTCTAGGATCAGACCTACGTTCCTTTCGTCCATTCCCCCTTGGGATCTTAATATAGTTCTAAACGGCCTTTTTAGTGGCCATCACGACAGCTCGCAGACTGGGAGAAATACAAGCCTTCTCGTGCAGATTCCCTTACTTAACCATTCTCCCAGACAGGATTATTCTAAAACACTCTCCAGCCTTTCTCCCAAAGGTAGTTTCTAGGTTTCACTGCCAGCAGGAAGTATCTCTTCCTTCGTTTGGTTTCTGGTGATGGCCAGGATAGTCAAATTAACCCTTACACTTCCAGCGCCATACATGTACGGCGCTGGGGCACATGGTGCCCGCTCGCAAGTGCGGCGGGCGTCATGGCCCGGCAAGTCTCTGCTGTTTCTAACAGCAGAGACTTGCCGCTACTTACTAGATCGGCGGCGTCTTCCTGGGCGTTTTAGATGCCGTGATCACGGCATCTAGTTGCGTCTGAACGCTTCCGGGTGGTGTACAGACACCCCGTGTGGCCAATCGGGGTGTCTGTACACCATATGAAAACTGTAATCCTCGCTGGTGAGGAATGCAGTTTTCAAAGTGCAATTCTTATTCTGGCCACTAGATGGCAGGCCAGGATAAGAGATGAGCAATTCTTGGATTTCTGAGTCTAGAAAATCCCTGATTGCTCATAAAGAAAAAAAAAAAGCCACAATATATCAGCCCATATTTGAGCTTTCAAATAGTAAAAAAAAATTTAAAAAAAATGTTAAATATATAAAAAATAAAGATATAAAAGTTCAAATCACCCCCCCCCTTTCCGTATAATTAAAAAATAAATACCTAAATAACAATAAATATAGACATCATGGGTATCACCGTGACCGAAAACGCCCGTACTTTTAAAATATATAAAAAAATTTCCAATACGGCGAATTGTGTGGCGGAAAAAAGCGTCCAAATGGCGATTCGCCGTTTTTTTGTCGCTTTTTTTTTTCTAAAAAAAATTAAAGTGATCAAAAAGTCATACACACCCCAGAATGGTATCAATAAAAACTTCAGATCGTCCTGCAAAAAATGAGCCCCCATACAGCTCTGTACACATAAATACCAAAAAGTTATAGGGGTCAAGATATGACAAGGAAAAAAAAAAGGGCAACTTTCTAATTATTTTATCACTATGAAAACGCAGGAAAAACTATACATATTAGGTATTGCCGGATTCGTACTGACCAGTAGAATGAAAGTAACGGATCAGTTTTAATGCACATCGAACGTTGTAAATAAGAAACCCGTAGAACTGCAGCGGAATAGCGTTTTTTTGCAATTTCACCTGATTTGGAATTTTTTTCCCGCTTCCCACTACACCATATGCAATATTAAATAGTGGCGTTGGAAAGTACAACTTGTCCCGCAAAAAACAAGCCCTCATACAGCTATGTGAACAGAAAAATAAGAGTTATGGCTGTTTGAAGGCAGGGAGCGCAAAACGAAAATGCATAACCGAAAAAACCTGTGGGAGTGAAAGGGTTAAGTTTAATAATCTAGATGTTAGAAGATGCATTCTACAATATCTTCAAGCCACAGAACAGTTCAGGGATACTGACCATCTTTGTCCAGTTTCAGGGTCCAAATAAAGGGAAAGCGGCCAGCAAAGCCACTGTTGCCCGCTGGATCAAATTGACCATTTCTATGACCTATTCTTCAAGGGGGTTGGAAGTTCCAGTGGGACTGAAGGCCCATTCTACTAGAGCGATGGCTGCCTCTTGGGCCGAAGGGGCTTCCGCTAGCCTAGACCAGATCTGTAGGGCTGCTACCTGGGCGAATACCTGCACATTCTTCAAACATTACAAATTGGACATTTTTTGTAATAAGGACTTATCCTTTGGCCGAAAAGTTCTTTCAGCCGTAGTCCCACCCTGAGTTATGTTCCTCTGTGAAATCCTCAGCTGGTGCCGTTGGGGAGGCTTATGGGAAAGATGAAAATTACTCTTACAGGTAATTGGATTTTCCATACAGCCTCAAAAACGGCACCAATTTATTCCCTCCCTTCTATTAATGTTTTTTTTTTTTTTCTTATATTCTTCCAGATATGGAATTGAAATTTGTTATATTATGTTCTTGGTGTGTGTGTGTGTGTGTGTGTGTGTGTGTGTGTGTATATATAAAATTGTTGCATCCATTAAGTGTCCTAGGTTATTAACTGGAGGAGATGGAGGGGAGGGGACCTTTTAAAATGTGGGTCTCCATGTTGTTTCCTGTCCCTGGAGGCAGGATACCCTTTTTTTTTTTTTTTTTTTGTCTCCATTTTCAGAGATTTTTTTTTGTGTAGCTGCTCATTATTTTTTTGACGTTTTTATTGGTACCATTTTTATTGGTATCATTCAATATACTTTATGGGGCAAGTTGACCAAAAATTTGGTTGTTTTGTCTTTTTTTTTTTTTTTTTTTTTATGGCATTCACCTTTTTGGTGATCATGTGATATTTTTATAGAGCAGGTCGTTACATACGCAAAGAAACCTAATGTCTAATTTTTTTTTTTTGTTTTACCCAATAAAAGCATTTTTGAAAAAAAAGGTTTTAGTATCTCCGTTTTCTGAAAGCCATATTTTTATTTTTTTTGGGTAATTGGCTTATGTAGGGGCTCTTTTTTTTTTTTTTGTGGGAAGAAATGATTTTTATTGGTAGTATTTTGGGGTACATATGGTTTTTGTTTTTTTTTTTTAGATCGCTTGGTATTACACTTTTTGTGATGTAAGGTGACAATGTCTTTTTTTTTCAGTTTTTTATTATATATATTTATTATATATATTTTTTTTTTTTAACAACGTTTACATTTGGGGTTAGATCATGTGATATTTTCATAGCCGCCGCAATACCTAATATGTCTATTTTCATTTATTTTTGATTTACACAATAAAAGCATTTTGAAAAAAATGTTTCCATTTTCATTTTTTACTTTTTGGGCAGTTGTCTTATGTAGGGGCTCATTTTTTTGCAGATGAGGTAACTGTTACTATTTTGGGGTACATACAACTTTTTGGATCACTTTTAATTAAATTTTTTGATAAGTGAGGTGGACAATATTTCAATTCCATTATTATTATTTTTTTTTTTTGTTAAAAATGAAGACAAAAAGCCATAAACAATTTTATAAATGGATATAGGAAAAATTTTTTTATTTTTTATTTACACTTTATACCCAGAACCACTTGAGGATCCAGTGGGTCTGATGGCTGTATAGTGCACTGCAGTGTATTGAACTCACACTAAGCATGATCAGGCTCAGACCATGGATGCCTGTGAAGGTGTCTGGTTGCCATGGTATCCTTCGGGACGTTGCCACAGCAGTGCAGCAGCCCAATGGGAGAAAAAGGGAGCTCTCTCCCGCTGTTAACCCCTTCCATACAACACTCGCTACAGACCACCTCATGAAAGGGGTTAAGTTGGCTGTTGCAGCAGAGTGTCAGCTGTACTTTACAGCTGACACACTGCTGCCGCTTGGCATCTGGAAAAAGATAGCGGTGTTGGATGGAGATGAGTGCAGCCAGCCATCCTTAAGATTATTGGGGGCCCAATCAGGCACGGGCCACATGGGGGGAGGGGGGGACACGATTATTTATACGTTAGAAGATTCCACAGTCATGAACTGGAATTCATTCACCAAAGACTCGCGTGACTTCGGTTCAACAAACTTTGCCTCCGCGGAGGCAATACATTTTAATGCTATACGCAGACACGTTTAAAGGGAGTCTGTCACCTCATTTTCACCTGTATAACGAACAGCAGTGCCCCACAGAAGATTGCAGACACATCCCAGACATACCTGTGTGCACTTTGTGTCTTTATTCCATGTTCAGAAAAAGCACTTTTATTCTGCTGAAAAACAGCTCCCAAGTGCCCAGCTGAAAGTGAAACTAAAAACCGCTTTCTCTCCCGACTGGATTTCTAACAGCTATATCTTCTGATATACTGAATTTAATGCTTTTGGTATCATTTGAAAGCTTGGAATGCCAGCTTTCAAAGAAGGTCAGAACCATTTCTTTTTTATCTGCTACCAACCCGAAGGTATGAGCAGCTAAAGCAGCCCTCCCCTCTTCAGTTTGGTTTGGGCACTTGCAGCAGCAGATCTGGGCACTTGGGAGCTGTTTTCCTTCAGAATAAAAGTGCTTTTCCTGGACATGGAATACAGACACAAAGTGCACACGGGTATGTCTGGGATGTGTCTGCAATCTTCTATGGGGTAGTGCTCTTAGTTATATTGGTGAAAATTAGGTGACAGACTCCCTTTAAAAGGAGTACAGCATTAAAACAGTGTTTGAACAAATCAGCTTCAGCTGTATGATCCAAAGCTCGATTCACTCAACACTGAAGTATAAAATTGGCATGCCAACAATGAAAACAAGGGGATACAGATAAGTTGAACCCTCCCATATTAACCCTAAAATAGGATGTGAATCACAGAATGAGGCTGGCTCACATTTTGCATCAAAGGCAAATACATTTGACAGAATAATTAGCATAGCATAGCATGCAAAGCTATTTTTCCCTGTGAAACGATGGACACCATGACAGAACATAATGGAGCTCTTTAAAAGTCAAGCAAGTTTGGTGCTGTTGGTGCCCATGGTGTTGTGTACCAAATCTTTCAAAGCTTGAATTACATTTTTGCTATTACTGAACAGCAAAGCTGAGTTCACAATGCAGATGTCTTACTAGTGTAACAGAATAGTGAATGGCAATAATAAATACAACTCCACTTCCAAAAAAGTTGAGACGCAATGTAAATAAAAAAGGATGCAGTGATTTGCAAATCTTGTATCAGATAGATAAAAGAAAAAAACATTTAGGACTTGATGGCAGCAAAGTATCTTAGTCAGGACAGGTCTACCACTGTGTAGGATCCCTTTTTCAACAGTGTGTAAAGTCTGGGAAGTAATTACAGCAATTGGAGTTTTGGGAGAGGAATGTTGGCCCATTCTTGGCTGATATAGGAGTCTAGCTGTTCAACAGTCGTGGGTCATCTTTGCCGGGTTTTTCATTTCATGATGTGCCAAGTGTTTTCATTGGTGAAAGATCTTGACTGCAAGCATGCCAGTTCAGCACTCAGATTCTTCTGTGAAGCCATGTTGCAGTGTGTGGTTTTAGCATTGTCTTCCTGAAGTATGCAAGGCTTTCTATGACAGATGTCTGTAAGGATGCATAAGTTACTCTAAATTCTCTATATACAGCATTGATAGTGCCTTTCCTATGTGTAAGCAGCCAACATCATAGACACCAATGCAACCCCATACCTTCAGAGATGCAGGCTTTTGAACTGTGCCAATAACAAGATGGATGGTCACTCTCCTCGAGTCTATGGAACACTGCGTCCATGGTGTCCAAAAATAATTTTAAATTTTAATTCATCTGACCACAGAACAGTTTGACATTTTGTATCAGTCCATTTCAAATGAGTTTTGGCCCAGAGAAGCTGACGTTGTTTCTAGATGTCGTTGACATATCGTTTATTCTTTCCATGATACAGCTTTAACTTTGATTTTTGATTTGAGTGCGCGGTGAACTGTGTTCAGACAGTGATTTCTGGAAGTGTTCCTAAGCCCATGCACTGATTTCTAGGCCCTGTTTTGGGCCTTTCTGACAGTGACTCTCCTTCCAAGAGCTATAACTTTATTTTTTATCTTTCTGTCAATGTAGAACGTGGCTGCATTAATTTTTCTGCAAAAATAACTTTATTCCATGGGTCAGTACGATTACAGTAATACCAAATATATCAAGTATAGGGTTTTTTGTTTTTTTACTACTTTTGCGCAAAAAACTGTTTAATGGTGTGTACCATATGGGAGAAATTACAGAATTGCCTAGTATGTGTTCTATGATCTATTGTGAATGAAATATGGGTTCGAGATTTGCAAATCGTTGCGTTCTGCTTTTATTTACATTTACATTTTAGGCTGAGTTAACTGTTATTTCCATCAGTTATTGGGGAGCCAAAGCCAGTAGTGAAGCCTGCTCAGAGATCAGATGTAATGATTTGATTTGCAGCTATTCTATGTTTTTTGAACCACACCTGTTTTTGGTTGACAATAAGGGCTCATGCACATGGCAGTTGGTCGGCCATTCTGTGCTTTGAGGACCGCAATTTCCGATCCCCATGGCACAGTCAACATCCGTGCCAATTCTACACATGGATCCAGACCCATTCAACTTGAAGGAGTCCATGATCTTTCCGCACAGCAAAAAAATAGAACATGTTTTATTTTATTTTTTTGCAGTGCAGAAGCACAGAGAAACCCCATGGAAGCACCCTGTAGTGTTTCTGAGGGGTTCCTTGCCTCCATGCCACACCAACCTTCCGGATTGCGGACCGATTCAAGTGACCCGCAATACAGGTACGACTAGGCAAAGGCTGTGTGCATGAGCCGTAACTGATCAAATAACTGAAATTTGAACTCCGCATTACCCACCACCCAAAATTTTTTGAGTTGGGGTTGTATATAAATATCAATTCATCTTATGAAGCTCCTGCTATAAAGTGCATAAATACTAATGACTGCAGCATCAGAGGAGTTGGTCAGAAGGGGGTTCCCTCTGTCATTCAATCAGAGCCCCCAGTGGTGACGTTGCAGGATCCAAACAGTAACTATGGCAGCCTGGGGCCTCGTGATGTCTCCTAGGCCTGCCATAGCACACTGCCTGTTAAGCCATGGAAGTGACATGGATGATTAGGAAGCCTGTCAAAATCCCATAGACTTGCATAATAGATCACATTTTCAAGTCTCCAAAGAGGACTAAATATGGCAGTAAAAGTTTTTAAAAATATAAAAAACACAAATATAAAATTTTCAGAATACCGATAAACAGTAAAAAATTAAAAATTAGTATTGCATCCAATTTTTTTTTCTGGTGTGTAAAAGCTTTTTTTTTTTTTTTTTAAACTGTTTGCAACTATGACAGGCAGCCTATGTGGTGATGAGAAAGTGATAGCAGAAATGTGGGGGGGTCTTTTGAAAATCCATTCAATTTGTCTTGGCTGTGTTAAAGATAATACAACCGGAAGTCATCTTAGGCTACTTTCACACTAGCGTTTTTACTGGATCCGGCAGGGCTCAGAAAAAAAACACTTCTGTTATGAACCCCTCCCCCTTCCCATTCCCCTTTTTATTTGCAGTTTGTACTGGACGTGTGGCTGACTCCATTCAGTCGTGCACTCCTGACCAGCCTGTCTGCCCCATAGTGAAAGTATAAGGCTCCATTCACACGTCCTGTATTTCTTTCCTGATTTGATCCTGATTTTTTCAAGACCCATTGAAATGAATGGATCCAGATCAGGATCAGGATCGAATCAGGAGAGAAAAACAGGACGTGTGAATGGAGCCTAAAGCTGTAGCCTGCTCTTCCTGCACTAACTGGAAGCCCTATGGCACCAGGAGAGGTATAGAGTGGGCTCGGCATGTTGGTACCTGCATTCCCTGGATTGAATGGAGGCCATTTTGGCACCAAAATTGATAAAAAGCAGAGTTGACCCAGCATGCATGTCGAACCTGCACTCTGAATTTTATGGTGGCCATTGTGACAAAAAACAGGTAGAATTTAGTGTTTGGTTCCCGTCTTACAGAGATCGCCTTGACTTTTGACAGATGGGCCCAAATAATTTTGTACAAAATGTATTTGCCAATCTCAAATTTGCAAAATAGGCGTATCATTAGCACCAGAATATTTTCTATCACTATGGCATTTTTGTATCCAGCAAAAATGTTAGTGTGAAAGTAGACCAAGATGACTGATCACTAGAATGAGAGCCTGTTTTCCCTCTGTTTGAATGGAGTAGCAGACACATGCATGGCTGATGCTTCATTCAACTCTTATTGGACTGCCAGAGATTGTTGCAAGCTTGTACTTGTGCTCCATAGAGCTCCACATGCATGTGTCCAAACTAAATGGTGAGGGGGAAACGGGGGTTGTGGTATGTAGAGGAACAGGCCCTCATTCTAGTAATCTTCTGTGGATAGGGGTAAGTGTTTTTTTTTTTTTTTTCCCTAGAATAGTTCCTTTAAGGCTACATTCACACGATGCGGACAAGAATAGGGCATGTTCTGTTTTTTTGTGGGGGCCACGGTATGGAGCAACAGATGCGGACAGCACACACAGAAATGAATGGGTCTGGATCTGAGCCACAAAATATGCAGCTCGGAGGCTGTAAAAACAATGGCTGTGTGAATGTACATAGCCTAAAGGGGATTTCTGAGATTTTAGTACTGGTGATCAGTATCTGATTGGTGGGGGTCCAGAGACACAGCTGTTTGCGAAAGCAGCAACGCTCACAGTTCATCAGTCACATGGACTAGGTGCAGCTCAGATCAGTTCCTACTGAAATAGCTGATCGTCAGGGTGTCAGATCACCACCAAGCACATACTGATGACCTATCCAGAGAGGATCCCACACCCCCACCAATCAGGAAGGAACCAGCACTCCTGTTAGCACTGCAGCCTTCTCGCAGCTTAGGCTGAGTTCACATCAGCGTTCAGCCTTTCCGTCTATGGGGCCCGTAGGCTCAGTTCGGCTCATTTGTGCACCAAATCTGTCCTTTCTGTTCTCCTGCTCCTATACCAGAGCAGGGGAACGGAAAGGCTGAACGCTGATGTGAACTCTGTCTTACCAATCATTGTATAGCAGCTGTGCTTGGTATCGCGTTCAGCCCCATTCACTTTTAGCTTCGCCTAGCCCACATGACTAACATGTCATCACTGGTCTAGGGAAAGCTGCGAGAAGACCTTCTCGAACAGCTGAACAGCGGTGGTGCAGTGTGTTGGACCCCCACCAATCCGATGCTGATGACCTATCAAGAAGATAGGTTATCAGTATAAAAGTCTTGGAAAACCCTTTTAATTTGGAGCCCTGTCTGTTCCAACTTATCCCTAATCATAGATTTGCCTATCCCTAGTTGGCTCTCACAAACGGTCCTGAACTGATCAGTTTTGTCCTAATGCATTCTGAATGGAAAAGGATCTGTTCAGAATGCATCAGTTTGCTGCAGTTCAGTCTCCATTCCGTTTTGGAGGCGGACACTAAAACATTGCTTGCTGCATTTTGGTGTCCGCATGAAGAAACTGATGCAAACGGATCCGTCATGACTCACAATGTAAGTCAATGGGGACGTCTGACACAATAGAAAACTGATCCGTCCTTCATTGACTTTCAATGGAGTTCAAGACTGATCCGTCTTTGCTATGTATAAGATAATACAAACGGATCCGTTCAGAACGGATGCAGACGGTTGTATTATCATGACGGATCCGTTTGTGAGAGCCTAGACGGATCTCACAAACGGATCCTGTAAACGCAAGTGTGCAAGTAGCCTAAGGGGGTATTCCTGTTTGTTTTTCATTTCATTGTATGAGTTCCAATTTTCTAGTTTTAGATTATACATGATTAAAGTACACGTATACCCGCCTCAGTCTCTGCACTCCTCTGCTGTGCATTAATATGATAACTGAATAGAACTAAACATGATGTAAGTAATCAAAGCTGAAAAACATATCTACAACACAAATGTTAGATTATTAAAGGGCTTCTGTCAGCCGATTTGTACCTGTGAAACTGGCTGATCTGCTGTATGCGCACTTGGCAGCTAAAGGCATCTGTGTTGGTCCCATGTTCATATATGCCTGCATTGCTGATAAGTGATGTTTTAATGTATGTAAATGTGCCTCTAGGAGAAAAGGGGGCGTTGCCATTATACCTAGTGGCCCTGCTCTCTCTGCAACTTATGTGCCCTCTCCAACGTCATTGACCTTAAAGTCAGGGCCAAGTGTGATGAGGTATTTCACTGTCTGCCCCTATCAATCAAAGTGTAGCGGCTACTGCAGTTGCAGAGAGCGCTTAGCCTGTGGTACTGTGATGGCTAACCTCCGGCACTCCAGCTGTGATAAAACTGACTCCCAAGATGCCCCCTTGCTTGGCTGTTCTGAGAACTCCATAGAAATGAATGGAGCTTCACTGCTCTAGGAGATCCCTTCAGCTACCAAGCTCAAATGCAACAGGTCAGCCAGTTTCAGAAGTACAAATCTGCTGATTGATGCTCTTTAATAATATAACATCTGTGTTGTAGATACCTATTTTCAGCTGTGATGACTGATTCCATGTTTAGCTCTATTCAGTTATCATATTTGCATTACAAGCCCCCTCATTCTCAGGATTGTTGGTGATATCAGCAGTTGAACCCCTACTAATCGTTAAGTGATGGCATATCCTAGTTGTATGCTCTGATTTTAAAGTATGGGAATACCTTTTTTAAGATATATGTTTTTACCTTCAAATAAAAGGCAAAAGAATACAGTTTGGAAATGCCACTGTACGTTATTTTACTTGCCACCAATGATGAACAATAAATCTTCTCATATGAGTATACAAGTGACTTTTTTTTATATCTTTTTAAATTAGAGAGATGTCTTGAAGACCATGAATTGGTACTGCAAATTCAATCCATGATGACAAGTGAAAGCAAGTTTCTGTTCAGAAAGAATTATGCAAAATATGAATTTTTTAAAAATCCTGTGGTAAGTAGTCTACATTTTAAACACTATTCAACATTGCGGTGAAAAGGCATTGCAAGGTTGTGTATATGAAACCCTTTAACCACTTCCAGACCAAGCGATTTTTCCTTTTTTTTTTTTTTTTTTTTTTTTTTTTGCCCTTTTCACATAGCCATATGAGGACTTTTGGGAGTTTTAGCAGTTGCACTTTCTAATTGAACACTATACAATTGCATACAATTTAGTGGGAAGCTGTGAAAAAAATTTCAAATGGGGTACAATTATAAATAAAAGGGGGTTTTGGGTTTACGGTGTCCCCTATATTGTGAACTTAATTCTGTGGGTCAGTATGGTCACAGCAATAGCAAATGTATATAGTTTTTCTTGTATTTTTAATCATTAAAGTAAACTTTGGGGAAATATTTTTTTTTCTTTGCACTATATTCTGACCCTAATAAATTTTAATATTTATTTTAATGAGGTTGGGGAAATTTTTTTTTTGTGGGGTGATCTATAGCTTTATTGGTACCATTTTTGTGTGTGGCTTTTTTTTTTTTTAATCAGATTATTTTTATTGATTTTCCAACAATAAAAATACATCAATAACAATATAGATGTCATGTTGTTCAATATTAGGTTATTATAATAACAAACATCAGGTAACAGTACCCAATTGAGAACTAATTCCACCCCACCCTCCCTACTCTACCCTCCCTCTCGCACGGCTCAACCTCTTAGCTGCATATCCCATAATGTACGTCTGATTAATTCTAAGCTTTTACCATCATACATCCCCAGTTTTTACCTAGTTTGTCATTTATTTTAAGCCTTAACAGATTATGGTGTTCTATCCAATCCTGCCATTGTGCTGAATATTTTTTAAGGGTTCCTCTTTTTTTTTTTTTTTCGTGCATATTCCTTTTTCAAGTCTAATAATATTCTGGATCATTTTTAAAAAAGCACCTAAGGTGGGAGGAGCTGGATCCAGCCATAAAGAGGCAATCAGTTTTCCAGCTTCATATAGTATCTTAGAGATAGCTATCTTTGCTATTGCCCCTACTGATAATAGCTCCAGATACCCCAGCACACAGTTTAATGGTTCCCTAGGAATACCAGTGTTATACACCTTATCAATTCTAGTAAGGACTTTGTCCCAGAAAGTATTCAGCTTCGGGCATTGCCAAAATACATGTAGTAGATCAGCTGGTGGTTCAGAACAACGGACGCATTGAGCGTGTGGGCAGACTCCTATTTTATACAAAAAATTCTGCGGTGCCATAGACCCTATGCAATAAATACAGTTGGGAAACCCTATAGGCTGGACTGAAAGTTATTTTTTGCGTTTGTGCCAATAACCAATTCCACGTATCAGAGGAGAGAGGTTTAATTGCTGTGAAGGAGGCTTCAGGGTGCCCAAGAAAGTCCACCAAGTACCAGGACAGTTTCAAAGGGTTCTGGCACACGCTGCGTCTGTGTTGCGTTTTTGGTTCAGCAAAAACGCGCAAAAACAATGTATACCTGGATTTATGGTACATTTTCTTCCATCAAATTCGAAATACACAGCAAAACTGAATTAAATTGAGTACAAAATTGAGTTGCATTAATGTAATTGAAATCTGCTATGTGTTTTCCCTTACTGGATGAAAGTGCACCATAACCACAGGTATGTTGCAAAAACACCATTTGTTTAATCTGCACCAAAAATGCAGCACAGCCGCATTGTGCCAGCACTCAAGAGGGTTCAGGTATGGGATCGGGTCACCACCAAGTGCAGAGCTTGCTCAGGAATGCGGGCAGGCAAGCATCTGTGCACACAGTGAAGCAAAAGCTTTTGGAGAATCGACTGATGTCAAGAGGGGACAGCAAAGAAGCCCCCTCTCTCCAAGAAAAACATCAGGGACAGACTGACAAAGAATGTACTGTAAAGGACTGGCATTTTTTTTTTTTTTTTCTGATGACCCCTTCAGGCTGTTTGGAATCTGGAAAAATGATTGTCCAGAGCAGATAAAGTGGGCGATACCACGAGTCCTACAATAAATCATCCTGAGACCATTCATTTGTGGTGTTTGGACTCGCTTGCAATTTTTCCTAAATACACTGCCATGTATAAAAATATCCTCCAAGTGCGACTTCTCTCAACGATCTAGCAACAATTTAGTGATGAACCATGCTTTTTGTAGCATGATGGAGCACTATGCCACAAGGCTAAGGTGATTGACTGAATGGCATGGTTAACAAAATAAATTTTTCATTTTGGTCCATGGTGTGGAGGGATCTCAATCCTCTTGAGAACTTGTGATCAGTACTCAAAATGGATGGACAAACAAAACCATAGACATTGGGATTTACCCCATGGCGTGGGATTGGGCATCCAAAGAAGCTGTGTCTGTTTGATCCAGGCAGAGACCTTGCTGTTATTGACAGCTGGACACCTGTTGTGTCCCCCAACATCGATGAAAGCTCCTGTGCCTGCAAATTAAACCTTATATGCCATGGTCAGTGCTGACTGCTGCATCTAATAAGTTTACAGAGGGAGTGGGCTCCCTCTCTCTCATCAGCAACCCTTGATGTGATTGTGGGGTTGCCTCACACAGGCTTCTTGGCCTATAAGGCCCCATTCACACAACCGAATATTTGCGGGCCGCATTACTGCGGACCCGCAAATATACGGGTGGGCGCCCGGCGTGTGTTCCGCACGCTCGGAACACACGCCGTGCGGCCTTATAGAAAATGCCTATACTTGTCCATGCGCACGGACAAGTATAGGACATGCCTCAAAAGAGCCGTGGCACGGAGCTAGCTCTGTGGCGCGGCTCCCGGCCCCGTAGAAGTGAATGGGGCCACATCTATGCCTGCAATTTTGCGGATAGATACGGCCCCATTCATACGGTCATGTGAATGGGGCCTTAGGCTGAGATCTCATAGGCTATTGGTGTGAATCTGAAAGTTTTGATACAATACAGCAGAGATCAGACATTCAAAGGTTGAAGTCTGCTAGACTAAACAAAAAAGTAGGAAAAAGTTTTATAAAAATGTTGTGTGAAAAAAAATAAATAAATAAACCCTTCCCCTCATCAAGCCATATCCAAACAATAGAAAGACATATTGGGCATGGCCACATCTGTAATGACCAGCTCTATAAAAATATTACACAATCTACCCTGTCAAGTAAATGCTGTTTAAAAAAACTAAAAAATAGCCATTTTTGGTCTCTTTGCCTCCCAAAGTTTTTATGTACCCTAAAATGGTACCAAAAAGTTACCTCGTCCTGCAAAAAACAAGCCCTCACACAAGACTGCCAGAAAATAAAAATATGGCTGTCAGAAAATGACAATACAAACTTTAAAAAAATGCTTTTGTGTAAAACTGAAAAAAGTCTTAATATGTATAGCCACGTCCATAATAACCTGCTCTATAAAAATAGTACATGATATATCCCATCAGGTGAACACCTTAAAAAAAATAGATATGCCAAAACGGACTTTTTTTTTTTCTTGTCACCTTGAACCAGCTGAATAAAGTTTACATGTCGTATTTCCCAAACTGTGTACGCCACAGTAACAAAACCTAAAAAGCAATTACAGAATTGCTGCCTTTGCCTTATCCTTCTTCCCAAAAAAACAATAAAAAAGTTGTATGTACCTCAAAATGGTATAAATTATAATGGTAATTCATCCTGCAAAAAAAGCCCTCACACACCTCTGTCAAGATTTTTTTTTTTTTTAAATGTATGGTTGTCAGAAAATTGCTGTACTGGTAACTCAGAGGCTGTTTGAAAGGAACATGGTGCCCATAAACCAATACATCAAAATCCAAAAGGTGGGTGGTTTACCTTCTGAACCTTGCAGTGTAACCAAACATCAGTTTACGTCCATATTTGTCATTTCCATACCCAGTAGAACTACCTAACAATTTGAGGGGCATGGTGTGTCTCAGATGGCAGAAGCTGGGCACAGCATACTAGGGACTTAAATGTCATGTCTAAACAACACTTGCTATTTTCATTCTGTATTGTCCCCTGTTCATTTATTTCTGCAAAATACCAGTTGTGTCAAAATGCTTGCTCCACTCCTTGATAAATAACTTGAGGGGTAATTTAAAAAATGGGGTCACCTTTTTTGAGGTTTCCACTTCACAGGTACTTAAAGGTCTCTGCAAATGTGAAGTAGCACCCAACAATTATTCCAGCAAAATCTGCACTCCAAAAACCAAATGGCACTTCTTCCCTTCTGAGCCTTTCTGTGTCCATCCATACATCCACATTTATGGCATTTTCTTACCCATTAGAACTTGTCTATCGATTCAAGAAGTGTGGTGTGAGCGTCAGATGGCACCAGCTGGAAAACTCAGTTTTAATTTTGCATGGTGTGCTGTACATTAATTTGTATTTAACAATTTGGGCTGCTTTTTCTACTATTGCCACTTGTTAAATTGAAACATTTTAGGCAACAACCATATATAATTGAAATAATGTAGTTTTTTAATTTCCCAATTTTAAAACAAATTCCATGAAACTGTGGAGTCAAGCCAATCACTATACCCCAAATTGAATTCCTTGAAGGGTTTGGTTTGCAAAATTGGGTAACTTTTTGTACTGTCATGGTACCTCAGGGGCTCTACAAATGAACTGTCCCCCAAAACCATTCCAGCAAAATCTGACCTCCAAAAGCCAAATGGTACTTTTTCTTAGGAGTCCTGTGCTTATACAGGAATTTACAACTACATGTGAGAGGGTGTTGCATTCAGGATAAAATGCTTAAATTATGGGGTTCTTTTTATCCTTTTATCCCTTGTGAAAATATAAAATTTGGGGCTAAAACAACATTTCATTTTAAGAAATTACATTTTTCATTATAGTTACATTACATTTCTTATTAGGCTCTGTCCTCAAGGTGAAAAATGGCTGTGTCCTTAAAGGGTTTCTGTCACCAGATTTGGGCATACTAAACAGGATGGCATTTGCAATGTGCAAATGCCACCTGATGCCCAATCTGGTTTTCTTACAGTAATCAGATCATCCGTTTTCTTAAAAAAAGCACTTTTATAATATGTAAATTAGGCGTACTAGGTGCAAGAGGCGTTTACCTTGCACCTAGTAATCGCCGTGTTCCTACCTCTAGTGCCGCCTCCTTCTTCCTGATTGACAGGGCCAGGCAGCTTGCTCGATGAGCTGCCGGCCCTGACCTCGATCGAAATCCCGCGCCTGCGCCGTGTAGGCTAAATTCTGCGCAGGCGCAGATAGTTCACCCGGCGCCCGGCTCCTGCCTCTCTCACTGCGCCGTGCGGAGTAAAAGCGGCGCAGTGAGTTCCGCCGGGTCTCACTGCGCCTGCGCCGCTTTTACTCCGCACGGCGCAAGCGCAGTGAGAGAGGCAGGAGCCGGGCGGCCGGGTGAACTATCTGCGCCTGCGCAGAATTTAGCCTACACGGCGCAGGCGCGGGATTTCGATCGAGGTCAGGGCCGGCAGCTCATCGAGCAAGCTGCCTGGCCCTGTCAATCAGGAAGAAGGAGGCGGCACTAGAGGTAGGAACACGGCGATTACTAGGTGCAAGGTAAACGCCTCTTGCACCTAGTACGCCTAATTTACATATTATAAAAGTGCTTTTTTTAAGAAAACGGATGATCTGATTACTGTAAGAAAACCAGATTGGGCATCAGGTGGCATTTGCACATTGCAAATGCCATCCTGTTTAGTATGCCCAAATCTGGTGACAGAAACCCTTTAAAGGGGTATTCTGGTAAAGTAACTTAATTTTTTAAAACTGCATTAAGGCTGCAAGCTATGACCCAACCAGAACGCATACCTATACATATAACCAGAGCTTCATTTTACCTTGCAATCCATTTGTCTAGCTCCTGTGAGAGCCTGCAACACACTGGGAGTATCATGGTGCCTGATCTTGATCACAACACTACAATCCCCACAATGCCTAGCTTTCCTGCTGTGAGCTTCTGCTTGTTCATGAGTGTTGATGTTTATTGATTGGCTGCCTGATATACCAGTCCGGTCACGCCCCCTCTACTCTACACATTGAGCATGCTTGACCTAACAAAGGCTCAGAACTACAGGTCGATGCCATGGTAATTTGAGGAAACACAGTGGGCAGCAGAGGAAGAAAA
This sequence comes from Rhinella marina, assembly GCA_900303285.1. NCBI lineage: Eukaryota > Metazoa > Chordata > Amphibia > Anura > Bufonidae > Rhinella > Rhinella marina. The sequence continues at coordinate 18,781 of ONZH01002482.1, forward strand.
CTACTTTTATAACTACTGAACGGTAAATATGTGAAATTGACATTATATTAGGTAATGATTGATGATTAATTAGTCTAAAACATAAGTTATGTTTATGGTAACCAGAATACCCCTTTAAGGGGTTAAACTCCAACTACTAATTGGGCAAGCATGGGTTGCCATCAATTCAGGATTTGGCCGAAAAGCTGATATCCAGTATACTAAGTGGAATTGCAGAAGTCTTGAAAAAGGATGGTCCACAGTGTAAAAATTGAGGGGGGGGGGCATTTATTAACATATATACAGCACTACTGTGACATATAGAAGTCAGATTGTTGCACACAACTTTGCAGCAAAAGCTGCCTGCTCGCAACTTTTTTTCCAAAGTGGCAAGAAAAGGGGGTGTGGCATAGAAGCCGACGGCTCATTTATAACTTTCCATGCCGGTTTTTGGGGTGGAAAATGACTTAAATCTATGCCAGAAGGTGAGCTTGTGTAGATTTAACGGGGTTTTCCAAGACTTTAAAACTCTGGATAGGTCATGACACCCAGGACCCCTGCCGATAAACTGTTTGAAACACTTATAATTGTACTTTAGTATATCACACAAATATCTGACAAACACCGCAGCAATTACTTTGGGAATACCAAAATTTGTCAGTCCCAAAACTTTTGTAGGTGATCTGTCATTCTCATCCTGCCTGTGATAATAACTGCTGAAAAGTGATCTTACTCAAAGCGCAAATTGGCAACTTTTACTTTTTTATTTTTAATATAGTCTTTGACATGGAATTAAAAATGACCAAATATTCTTTTAACATGTTTAACATAAAAACATTTAATAGGTCATTTCCCTTTAAGCTTATTCAAAGTGTATATTTACAAGTAAAGTAACATGTTTTTGCTTTGTATGTTTTTCCATGTTTAAAGGGGCATAGCATTGCCATGCAATAAAAAAGTGATTGGTCCAGGAAACATGGTTTGTGTGTCAACCGTATCTCCCGGACTGACCGTGGCTCCCTTGAGAACGGTCTATCCAGGAGATGCTCTAGTTCTCCTGAGTTTACCCAGCCGCAGTGGTGATGTCATGTTGAAACGCCAGTGTGCTGGAATTATAGTAGGTGTGGGACATTTGTCAAAGCCTGTGGATATACCATAAATGTCTGATTGGAAAACTTGTTTAAATAATGTGTTGATTTCCTTTTTTTCTTTTTCTTTAAGACTTTCTTTCCAGAACAGATGGTTGCATGGTGCCAGCAATCAAATGGTAGCATTCCCAAATCTGAATTACTGCAGGTAAAAATGTTGTTTTTTTTTTTTTTTTTTTTTTTTTTCCTTCGGTTTTGTTTTTTAATTAGTGTCTAAAATAAGTTAAAGCATAATGAATGTTAAATGGTGTAAATTCCTGTGTCCTTTAGAGGTGTTCAGAAAAACTGCAAATGTTCCATGAAAGGTTGAAAAAAGTAAAGTTGTACATCACATTGATCAGCGCTGATTTAGTACATTGAACTCCATCAAGGCAAATTTGTTTAATTTTTTTTCTTTCCTGCCTTCAAAGAGCCATAACTTTTTGAGAGCTTTATTTGGAACAAGTTGTAGTTCTTAACGGTACAACGTATTTTAACATATATAGTGGGATAAAACTGAAAAATCCATCTTTTTGGGTTTTGTTTTTCACTGTATGTGAAAATGTGTTTGCATCAAAACATTCTCCCCATAACTTTTTTTTTGTTTTGTTTTTTGTTTACGGAGCTATGTGAGGGCTTGTTTGTTAGTGAAGAAAGCTTTTATATTGGTACCATTTTGGGGTAAATTCAAATTTATGATCACTTTGTTTAATGTATTTCTGGGGCGAGGGAACAAGAAACAGCATTTTTGTCCCGTTTTTTATTTTTTATTTTTCCCCTGGTTAGAGTTCACCATGCAGGAAGTTCAGACATGGTGATACCAATTATGTACAGAAAGGGGTAGATCTGAATATTTTGAAATATTCTTCAAACAGTGTTACTTTTTTTTATTCTTAGTCCCCCCCAAGGGGACAAGGATATGTGATCACTTATACCATAGACTGCAATAATTTACAATTGTTGTCTAGGGAGATTCTGCAGGCAGGGCTCAAAAGGTAGAGTACAGTGGCAGGCCTGGGAGCCTTCACAGTCCCCAAGATGCCATAGCAATCCCTTAGCACCCCTCAATTTTACAGTGGTGGTTGCGCTTGGCGGTCAGAGGGAGACCCCTCCCTCTAACCTTTTAGGTGCTATGGTCACTATTTACTGTGACATCTGAGTTATCTTAGATCCTGATCATTATAGTTGAGTGTTGGCTTTATTACAGAGCCAACACCCACTGCGTTTGGAGCAGACTGTTCATTAGCCTGCTATATAATAATAATAATAATAATAATAATGTCCAAGTGACATCTCTTCTTTGAGCAGTAACCAGTGCAAGTAAGTATCGAAATTGGAGATATGGAAGAAACAAGATCTATCGTCAGTCTTTGGAAGTTAGGTTGCTGGAACACCCTGCGCAAAACCCGTAAGGGTATGTTTACAAATTGCAGATGTGTTGTAGAAATTTGCATCTCAATAGGTTTGTTTCTTCAACATCAGCTGGATAGGAGAGTTGCAGATATTTCTGCAAAGAATATGCAGCTTGTAAAGTAGCTTACTGTGATTATAGACTGTTTTTAATTTTCAGTTTGAGTATCAAAGATTTACATACCCTTATGTAAATTTTTAAAGAAGAACTCCCGCAAAAATTTTTATTCAATGTCCTGCTAGAAATGTACATGATGTAATCTGTAGTGAATGTCATTTTCTTACCAGTGTCTGTCTTTGTGAGTTAGATCTCCCTGATGCTTCTCATCTGTGTCATGTGACCAGCAATCAGACTCACCAACTCACACTGCATCTTATGTGTGGACAGGAAGTCTATTTCTCTATGCATTCCTATGGGAGCCTCACTCTGAGTCTCATAGGAATGAATAGAGCAGTAACTGGCTTCCTGTCCTGGGTCAGTTGGAGGTCAGGGAGTTGGTCACATGACCTAGCTACAATTAGAGAGGGGATAACTCACAAATACAGTCACTGATGAGAAGATTGCATTCACTACAGATTACATCATGCACCTTTCTAACAGGTCAGAGAATAAAAATTTTTGCGGGAGTTCTTTAAGTTCAGCATATTAGAGAATGTTTTATATAAGGATGTGTCACATTTTTGGCTATGTAAATGCTGTGCAGTTGCCAAAATTCATGCATAATCACCCCTCATAATATATATGTATTTTTTATTTTTGTAGAATTTCTTGAATGCCAACAGCTGTCCAGAAATTCAAGGTTCTTTGTATGTTAAAGAGATTGGAAAAAAGTCTTGGAAGAAGTTATTTGTGTGTTTGAGGCGTTCGGGTCTTTATTGCTCAATGAAAGGAACCTCAAAGGTATAGTTTTCCTAAAATATCTGCAAGTGACGAAGCTTTTTTTCTATAGTCTCATTCCAAGAGCTGTTGAGCTGTTTTTTGTTTTGTTTTTACAGTCAATGTAGCTATATGATGGTGTGATTTTTGCAAGTTTTTAATTCCACCATTTAGGTGTACACAACAAAAAAAGCGCTTCCTCCATTGTGTTTTTACATTTTGTGACATTCACGTTGCAGCATAAATAACATACACATACCGAAAATCAGACATTGCTTTTGAATTATGGTTCAATAGAATAATTTATGAAACTGGACAACGATGATGGTACCCTTAACTTAATGTTTTGTTGCACAATTTTTTTTTATTTTTTATTTTTTTTTTGCATTTTCGTGATTTTTCTTCTGTTTGTAGTATGTCACCTGTTGTGATGTGTTGGTTTGAGATGTACCAGCATTGGCGTCGCTATCAGTATTAGAAGTAGTTCCACATCTTTACAGTTAGGAGTAGTAAGATTGCCATGTTTATTCTTTTTCACTATGGATTTAGGTGTGGACATAGGGTTGGGCAATATCAAAAATATTGCCTTGATAACATTAAGAAATTTATCGAAATAGCAATATATATTGTGATTACTACCTATTTATCCCATAGTACGGGGGTCACACAGAGACATGTGTGTGGGGGCAACATGGAGACCTTATACTATATTAGGGCCTACAAGTTGTAGCCCCCATACGGTATATTGTCTCCTTGTTGCCCCTATGTTAATTTTACAGTGGGCACTAGAGCACATGCTGTTGATGTCCAGCTTCCAAACACTTTTTTTAGTTGATTTACCCTGGTCACCTGGTACACCAATCTCCCCCATCACCCCGGGCCCACACATGTGACCTCTCACAGAATGCCCTGTCCTCTATCTTAGCACCATGTTCTGCTAGATGTTGTGGAGGCAGTTGTTGCATCCCCCCCAACTGTATAAGCTTTCAGGCAACACGGCACCCAGTGCCCTCCAGCAGCCCTGTGCCAGCAGGTAGATGGCTGCAGTACCCAGTATGACAGTGGCGCAAAGCATGTAGTACAGGGAGGAGGAGTACAGCAGAGCAGCATGTTGCTGGTTCTACCCTACATCCAGTTAAACACTTATGGCCTACACTGCATCTACTGATGCCCGGCAACACGTGAATGACTAGGGGGGAGACCCCAGGCTGCTGGCTTACTAGCAGCTGCATTTCATCAGTATGTCATGTCTGTGATTGGAATTTTATTAATTCTAAGACCACACAGTATCATACTGTGCTTCATGGAGGTCTGTACAGTTTTATAGTCCCACCATAGTTTCGTTTCTTGGGTGAGCTACTTTTCCATCCTAGTAATTGAAATTCATCTGTTCCTGTGTGCAGGAATAGAGATGAGCGAGCACTAAAATGCTCGGGTGCTCGTTATTCGAGACAAACTTTTCCCGATGCTCGGGTGCTCCTTTCGAGTAACGAACCCCATTGAAGTCAATGGGAGACTCGAGCATTTTTTGCAGGGGACCAAGGCTCTGCCTAGGGAAGGCTGGGTGAAAACCTGGAAACCTCAGAAAATGATGGAAACACCACGGAAATGGACAGGAAACAGCAGGGGCAGCATGCATGGATGCCTCTGAGGCTGCCTAATCCTACCATTACCCCAAATTCTCAGGCAACAGCCTGGTGGTTACCCTCATGGCAATGGCTCACCCAGACCAAGAAAGGCGAGGCAAATACCCATCACATGTTAGGGAAGCACCCAACTAGGTGCAACGAAGGTCCATCACCGCCTGCAGGTGACACCACTGCTCATGCTGGCACTGCAGCTAAAATCAAGTTTAGTATCTGTTCTTATCAGTTGCTGTGGCTGTTGGATGTATAGTGGTGAGCATAGCTGCTTCCCAAGCATCTAAAAAATAAATCAGTACAATATCTAATACGTCCCCCTACCCGGGTAAATTGTTTGGAGAGAGGGCCTGTAGGTGGGGGGGAAGGAGGTTTCGCTGGAAGAGCCAGAGGAGTGCCCCCTGGGCTAGCGTGTGTGGTGATGACAACAGCCAGAATGGATTTGGAGAAACTGTTGCATCAACTGGTATGGTATCGGTTCTTCACAGTTTAATACCGTATACGCCCCTATCTTGGGACCTTATATTTTATGGATTTTTCGACCACGGAAACCGGAAAAAGAGCTTGCTCTGGCCAGGGGAGTGTCTTTCCTACTGCAGCTAAGGGGACGTGTCCATGCGCTGCCTATCACAGGTCAGGAGGCAATTAAAAGAAGAAACAAAAAAAACATCAGTACAATATCTAATACGTCCCCTATCCGGGTAAATTGTTTGTAGAGAGGGCCTGTAGGTGGGGGGGAAGGAGGTTTCGCTGGAAGAGCCAGAGGAGTGCCCCCTGGGCTAGCGTGTGTGGTGGTGACAACAACCGGATGTAGTTACAATGACGACACAGGACCCCAACTTAAAAATTTAGCATCAACCGGTAGTCGTAAATTATGAGATTGATCAATTGTGGTATGTCTTCTATGTATACTACTCAGTTTAATACCGTATATGGCAGCTATCCGGAAAAATAGTTTGTAGAGAGAGAAAGGACAAAGAAGTAAATTGTTTGGAGAGAGGGCCTGTAGGTGGGGTGGCAGGCTGGGGGGAAGGAGGTTTCGCTGGAAGAGCCAGAGGAGTGCCCCCTGGGCTAGCGTGTGTGGTGGTGAGAACAGCCGAAATGCATTTGGAAATACTCTAGCATCAGCCGGTGCGGTATCGATTCTTCTCAGTTTAATACCGTATACGTCCCCTATCTTGGGACCTAATATTTTATGGATTTTTCGACCACGGAAAACGGAAAAGAGCTTGCTCTGGCCAGGGGAGTGTCTTTCCTACTGCAGCTAAGGGGACGTGTCCATGCGCTGCCTATCACAGGTCAGGAGGCAATTAAAAGAAGAAACAAAAAAAAACATCAGTACAATATCTAATATGTCCCCTATCCGGGTAAATTGTTTGTAGTGAGGGCCTGTAGGTGGGGGGCAGGCTGGGGGGAAGGAGGTTTCGCTGGAAGAGCCAGAGGAGTGCCCCCTGGGCTAGCGTGTGTGGTGGTGATAACAGCCGGATGTAGTTAGAATGACGACGCAGGACCCCAACTTAAAAATTTAGCATCCACCGGTACAATTGTCAATTATGAGCTACATCAAGTGTGGCATGACTTTTAAATGGATATTGCATGTGGTCACGTACTCCCTGGAACCCCATAGTCACCCCTTCCCTGATGTGCTAGCCCAGAACATTCTCTGCCCTAATTCGCAAGACCTTTTGCTGTTTCCGTGTGCTGACAGTGGGGATTTACCAGTGTTGTCTGAGGAGGTGGTGGACAATGGCGAGACACAGGTGTCGGGGGGTGAGGTAGTTGTATGGGAAGCAAGTTACAGTGGGGACTCCTTGGGGGGGAATTTCTCAGGATGGGACAGATTCAACTTGGGTGGATCAAGCACAGGAACAGATGAATTTTTTGGGGGGTTTATTTAACTTTTATTTAGCAAAAATAACCAGAGATATTTATTCGTTATCTTCTCTGCGCAGTCTGGCGTTGGGGTTCGTCACTTTGATGGCGAGCTGTGACGCTCTCTCCACAATGGTCTGTAGGTTCTTAGATGGAGACTTTGTCGGCGATTTCAGTACAGAAGGACTTGTTGCTAATCAACAGAACCTCGACCTCCTTGACATTGTGGACCAGGAATTTGCGGGTGGACCAGGAATTTGCGGAACCCTGTGGGCAGCATGTGTTTGGTCTTCTACTTGATACCGTATCCAATGTTGGGCAATATAGATTCGCAAGTAATATTATTTTTCACACCTATCCCAAAAATAAAAATGTATGCAGTTTGTGCAAATAAAACTGGAAACTGGAATTGGAGAGAGGGCCTGTAGGTGGAAATCCGGAAAATTTGTTTGGACAGAGGGCCTGTAGGTGGACCTCCGGAAAAATTGTTTGGACAGAGGGCCTGTAGGTGGACCTCCGGAAAAATTGTTTGAATAGAGGGCCTGTAGGGGGCCCTCCTGAAAAATTGTGCTAAGAGTGCCAGTTGGACCTCTAAAAAATGGCGTTTTTTGGGTCAGCGTTAGGCAAAGACGATATGGAGGAGGAGGAGTAGGAAGGAGTAGCGAAGAGGAATCGGATACATAAGTAATGTTAATCTTTAGCTACTTTCTCCCGGAGGAGATTTGAATTCCGGTTAAATCCAGGCTTTGTTCATTTTAATAAGCGTCAGCCTGTCAGCGCTGTCAGTTGACAGGCGTGTACGCTTATCGTGATGACGCCACCAGCTGCACTGAATACGCCGCTCTGACAGCACGCTAGCGGCAGGGCAGGCCAGCACCTCCAAGGCGTACAGCGCCAGTTCAGGCCAGGTGTCCAGCTTTGAAACCCAGTAGTTGTATGGAGCAGAGTGATCGCTAGCGGACGTTGGTATGGTCAGCTAGGTACTCCCTCACCATCTTTCTGTACAGCTCCCCCTACTCTGCCTAGACTGGGGACAGGTGACAGTGTCTTGCTGGGGTGACATAAAAGTGGCAAAGGCCTTGAGAGCGTTCCCCTGCCAGTGCTGGACAAGCTGCCTGCTCGCCTCCTCTCCCCCCGCTACTTGGCCCACAGAACCATGCCCTCTGCCGCTAGCGGCGTCAGATGGGAAGAATTGTTTCAGCTTGTGCACCAGGGCCTGTTGATATCTATTCACTGCTCATACTCCCTTTCCTCTGCAGGGATGAGTGGAAAGGTTCTGCTTGTACCGTGGGTCCAGGAGAGTGAACACCCAGTAATCGGTGTTTGAAAAAAATTCTTCTAACGCGAGGGTCACGGGATAGGCAGCCTAACATGAAGTCTGCCATGTGCGCCAGAGTCCCGACACGTAAGAATTCCCTCTCCTCACTGGCCTGACTCTCCATTATTTCCTCTCTCCTCCTCCTCCTCCTCCTCCCTCCTCAAAGTCCTCCTCGTCCTCCTCAAAGTCCTCCTCCTCCTCAAGTCCTCCTCAAAGTCCTCTCTCTCCTCCCTCAAAGTCCTCCTCCTCGTCCTCCTCAAAGTCCTCCTCTCCTCCTCAAAGTCCTCCTCCTCGTCCTCCTCAAAGTCCTCCTCAAAGTCCTCCTCGTCCTCCTCAAAGTCCTCCTCCTCCTCCTCAAAAAGTCCTCCTCCTCCTCAAAGTCCCTCCTCCTC
>ONZH01002483.1:0-15176 GCA_900303285.1 Rhinella marina
TTTGCTATGCGCCAATCCTGTGGAACACTCCCTGTCAGTATAGAGTTCTTAAATATCAAGTATAAGGGTCTGGCAATGACATTACTTAATTCTCTTAGGATACGTGGGTGTATGCCATCCGGTCCTGGCGATTTGTCTATTTTAATCTTTTTAAGACGCCCCAGTACTTCTTCCTGGGTCAGACAGGACACTTTTAAAGGGGAATTCACTTTTATATTCTGCATTTCATCTGACAGTTTATTTTCCTCAGTGAATACAGTGGAGAAAAAAATATTTAAGAGTTTTGCTTTCTCCTCATCGCTCTCTGCTACTCCCCCCTCACTACTCTGTAAGGGGCCGACACCTTCAGATTTATACTTTTTAGTATTTATATAATTGAAGAACATTTTAGGGTTAGTTTTACTCTCTTTAGCAATTAGTCTTTCAGTCTCTAGTTTAGCTGCTTTTATTTGTCTTTTACAAATTCTATTTTTTCCTTATAGTTTTTCAATGCTTCCTTGCTCCCCTCCTGTTTTAGTGATTTAAATGCTTTCTTTTTGTCATTTATTGCTTTTTTTTACAGTTCTATTTATCCACATTGGTTTTTTCTTGTTTCTTATCATTTTATTCCTATACGGTATGTACCTCTCACAATTAGATATTAGGATGCTTTTAAAAATATCCCATTTTGTGGCTGTATTTTTATTTTTGAGGATTTTAGTTAGTTAGACCTATGGCCTCTCTTAGATGGCTAAATTTTGCATTTTTGAAGTTTGGTATTTTTGTTCCTCCCTGAAGAAATGCTTTTTTTAATGACAATTTAAAGGTTATTATTTTATGGTCACTGTTACCCAGGTGTCCCCCAACCTGCACATCTGTTGTTCTGTCAGGTCTATTGGTTAATACTAAGTCCAGTATGGCCGTCCCTCTAGTCGGGTCCTGAACCAGTTGGGAAAGGTAATTGTCTTTGGTTATTGCCAAGAACCTGTTTCCTTTATGAGATATACAGGTTTCAGTTTCCCAGTCTATATCTGGGTAGTTGAAGTCCCCCATAATAACAACCTCATTCTGATTTTCCGCTTCGTCTATTTCATTTAGAAATTGATTTTCTGTGGCCTCTGATATATTAGGTGGTTTATAATAAACTCCTATTAGTATTTTATTATTGTTTTTGGCTCCATTTATTTCTACCCACAGTGACTCCACATCTTCATGTCCCTCACTTATATCTTCCCGGATTGTGGGCTTTAGACAGGACTTTATATAAAGGCAGACCCCTACCCCTCGCCGGTTTTGACGATCCTTTCTAAAAAGATTGTAACCCTGTACATTAACTGCCCAGTCATAGGTATCATCCAGCCATGTCTCAGTTATTCCCACTATGTCACAGTCCTCCTCACACATCACTAATTCCAGTTCGCCAATTTTATTAGTTAGGCTTCTGGCATTAGTGTACATACACTTAAGAGGTCTTTGTATATTTTTTACCCCGTTTGTCAATTTACTATTACTTATGAAATGAATATCCGGGCTTCTTGGGTTACTTTGGTTGTTGTTTTGCACAGTCTTCTCCCTACATTCCTTACTAACCCCAGCCCCCACTAACCCCCCACTTTTCCTTCCTATGACCCACTCTCTATCTACACTATCTACCCCCTTATTAGTATTACCCCCCACCCTCCCCCAGATCCTAGTTTAAAAGCTCCTCCAGCCGTCTAACCATTTTTTCCCCCAGGGCAGTTGCACCCTCCCCATTAAGGTGCAGCCCGTCCCTACTGTAGAGTCTGTAGCCGACAGAGAAGTCGGCCCAGTTCTCCATGAACCCAAACCCTTCCTTCCTGCACCAGCCTCTGAGCCACTTATTTAACTCCCTAATCTCCCGTTGTCTCTCTAGTGACGCTCGTGGCACTGGTAGTATTTCTGAAAACACTACCTTGGAGGTCCTGGACTTTAGCTTCTCACCTAGTTCCCTAAAATCATTTTTAAGGACCTTCCATCTCCCCCTGACTTTGTCATTGGTGCCAACATGTACCATGACCGCCGGGTCTTCCCCAGCCCCACCCAGCAATCTGTCAATCCGGTCCGCAATATGCCGAACCCGAGCACCCGGGAGACAACACACTGTTCGGCATTCACGGTCTCGGCGACAGATGACCCTGTCTGTCCGCCTAATAATAGAGTCCCCTACCACCAGTATCTGTCTGTCCTTTGCTGCTCTCCTTTTCCCATCCTTCCTGCAGCGGTCATCCTCCTGGTTTCTAGGAGAAACGGCCTGCTGCAGTGTCGCTGGTCCTGGGCTTTCATCCCTAATATCAGCCAAACAGGCATATTTACTAGGGCGTTCCAGCTCAGGACTAGCCTCCCTGGTACTTTTCCCTCTACCCCTCCTTACTACATTAACCCAACTGCTGACCTGATAGTCCTGCTCTTGCCCATTTCCTCCCTCCTCCTCTTCACTGACCCCAGCCAGTGCCTGCACTGTGAGGTCTAAGCCTCTCTCCAGGTGTTCAATGCCCCTAAGTATGCCAAGCTGCTTATTTAGATCCAAGATCTGGGCTTCCAAATATGCAACGTGATTGCATCTAGTGCAAATGTATTCACCCATGAATGGTTCTTCAAGGCATGCATACATTGCACAGGACACACACTTAGTAGCATTGTCCATGGAGCACCTGCTAGATGGGGATATACAGTACAGAAAAACAGTAAATATGTGATAAGATGCGGTTTTGCTGTAGTTAAAGGAGCAGCTCAGATCAAGTTACAATCAAACAAGGAAAATCCCTCCAACCTTACTTTTTCCTCCTTGTCTTAAACTCCGGTTCTTTAAACTCCACTTATACACAGCCCACTTACACAGCAAGCCCAAAGTCAGAGCAGGCTCTATAAGAGTTTAGCTATGTAATTTATAGCACCTGGGATTGCTAACCACTCCCCTTCACCAGGTACACAGCAGAGAAAAAAAAATGGGTTTAACCCTTTCAGTACCGGAGGTTTTTTCGGTCATGCATTTTCGTTTTGCGCTCCCTGCCTTCAAACAGCCATAACTCTTTTAATTTTCTGTTCACATAGCTGTATGAGGGCTTTTTTTTTGCGGGACAAGTTGTACTTTCCAACGCCACCATTTAATATTGCATATGGTGTAGTGGGAAGCGGGAAAAAAATTCCAAATCAGGTGAAATTGCAAAAAAAACGCTATTCCGCTACAGTTCTACGGGTTTCTTATTTACAGCGTTCGATGTGCATTAAAACTGACCCATTATTTTCATTCTACTGGTCAGTACGAATCCGGCAATACCTAATATGTATAGTTTTTCCTGCGTTTTGATAGTGAAAAAAAATTAGAAAGTTGCCCTTTTTTTTTTTTTTTTTTCCTTGTCATATCTTGACCCCTATACTTTTTGGTATTTATGTGTACAGAGCTGTATGGGGGCTCATTTTTTGCGAGACAATCTGAAGATTTTATTAATACCATTCTGGGGTGTGTATGACTTTTTGATCACTTTTTATTTAATTTAATAAAAAAAAAGCTACAAAAAACGGCAAATCGCCATTTGGACGCTTTTTTCCGCCACACAATTCGCCGTATTGGATTTTTTTTTTATATTTTAAAAGTACGGGCGTTTTCGGTCACGGTGATACCCATGATGTCTATATTTAGTGTTATTTAGGTATTTATTTTTTACTTATACGGAAAGGGGGGTGATTTGAACTTTTATATCTTTTTTATTTTTATATATTTTTTAACATTTTGTTTTTATTTTTTTTTACTATTTGAATGCTCAAATATGAGCTTATATATTGTGGCTTTTTAATTTTCTTTATGAGCAATCATGGATTTACTAGAGGCAGTTAAATCCATGAATTGCTCATTTCTTATCCTGGCCTGCCATCTAGTGGCCAGAATAAGAATTGCACTTTGAAAACTGTAATCCTCACCAGCGAGGATTACAGTTTTCATATGGTGTACAGACACCCCGATTGGCCACACGGGGTGTCTGTACACCACCCGGAAGCGAACGCTTCCGGGTTTAGACGCAACTAGATGCCGTGATCACGTGTGATCACGGCATCTAGTCACCCCGGAAGACGCCGCCGATACAGTAGGTAGCGGCAAGTCTCTGCTGTTAGAAACAGCAGAGACTTGCCGGCCATGACGCCCGCCGCACCCGCGAGCGGGCGCCATGTGCCCGCATCGTACCAGCGCCGTACATGTACGGCGCTGGTACTGTAAGGGTTAAATGTTATAACCAAATGCAAGCACTAAACAAACAAGGACTTTTCCAATAAACTACAGACAGTTATTTGCAGTCACTCCAACCAAATCACACTCAGTACCAGCACTCCGGTTCTTTAAACTCCACTTATACACAGCCCACTTACACAGCAAGCCCAAAGTCAGAGCAGAATAATATATCTATAATCTGATGATTTATGTGCTAATGTTTATATGGACAATGAAGCGCAAGAAAAATATTGCCTCAGGGGATCCAGTAATTATGCTTTGGGTGGAGTTAGAGGCGTGGCCTAGTATGAAAAAAAAACTGCCGTGATGTGCGCCGCACACATTGTCCCTCTTTGCAAGTTGGGATGTATGCAATTAGAGTACGCCTAAATATCTAGTATAGTGTCAATAACAGTGCAGCCATGCAAGGCCTGCAAAGGGATAGCTAGCCTTTGGGCACAGCATATGATCTGGTGAAATTCCAGCGAATGTAGTGCCTGGATGCCCTAAATGAATTGTAATAGGACCTGATATAGTGTAGCCAAGCTAAGTTTGCACAAGGTCAACAAGCTTTGTTAACTTTAAAGGGGTTGTCCCACGAAAAATATTCTACAGTTTTCAAACCAGCACCTGGCTCTGAATACTTTTGTAATTGCATGTAATTAAAAAATTTGTATAGCTACTGAGTTATTCAGTAAAGTGTATCTGTATAGTGCCACTTAATTTCTTATTTCTTTGACCGGCTCACATGCAGGCCGCACATGCTCAGTTTCATCTTTCAACTGCCTCCTGAGCTGTGATAGGGAGAGCTGAGACACGCCCACTTATCTGCAGCCGAAAATACACTCCCCTTGAGCTTTCATCTTGATATCAATCTAGCAGATCAATGAATGGGAATATCTCTGGATCCATGTGAGGCACAGGGCTGGTTGTAGCTTTGTTAGAAAGGTATTGCCATGGACTATATGATGTCTGATTTTCATTTTTTACATTATTCATGGGATAACCCCTTTAACAATTTTTGAACACAGCAGCCGATGCACATTGGTGAATGTCACATGTAACATCTCCCAGCACAAGTCCAGTCTAGTGCAATTAGAAGGGTGATCATTTATCTAGAGCATGCACAACAGCAGTGGTCTTATACGTGTTTAACCACACACCACGCATATAAGCCTAATACAATCTTGCTAGACGATACCTACACCTTACTGGCCGATATAGCCGGAAAATAAGATATAAAATATACCTGCCTCTTGTTGATAGTTTTAGACAACTATTTTCTTTTTTGTTAGTCAGTTTTTATAATTAAGCACTTTGATAAAAGTTACGTTTTATTGTATGTATTGGAACCCTTAGTAGGGGCAATTTTGAATATAGTACTAGAGTGAATGTGGTTGAGGTTTAAAGGTGTTGTCCAGGTTTGAAAAATGTCTGCTTTATTAAAAAAAACAGCACCACATTTGCAAATCATTTATGTAGGGTTTAGTGCTGTTTTTTTTTTGAAGAAAGCAACTACAGTATGTTTTTCTTGTACAAAGCCTTTAAAATAAAAATGAAATAATTCAGATAAAAAATAACAAAATAATGTAATATCAAATACACAAAAAAATCAACTACAATACACTTTTAAACTGTGTCTTAAACAGTAGGAGATGTATTTCTTCAGTTTTTATTCTGCATATTATTTGTAGATTTTATTTCCTTTGTGTCCATTTATATTTGATATTGTTGTCCAGTGATTAGATGATTCTATTATATAATGAGAGCCTTGGGCAGTGTCAAATCTCTGTACAAGCGGTGTCTTCTGGGGACTTTCTGCTTATATTTTAAGAGTTTATATTAAACATCTTAATGAGGTCCCTGAAAAAAGCATGTTACATGTGGGAATGTGTGTATTTCTGATATTCCTCATGTATTGTGCAAATACACTCATTATATCCTGTACAGTGCCCTTGAGGAGTAAAAGGGAGGCTGTTAGGAAACAATTCACACACAGAAATATTCCTCAATCAATAGGCAAGGATTACATTAGGAAGGAATGCATACTATGCTATGTATAATGCATAATTATGCAATGAGTGAATGTACGTTGAGAAATGTCGTACAGATTGGGTATTTATAATGCAGTATAGCAAGAATGCAACAATTGGATTGACCAGCATCATGAATGTGAGGATTCTCAACTTTCCACTATTTATAGAGGTGAAGCCTAAAATAACCACAATCCCAGATAAATGTAGGTCTATAGTTACAGGACTTGCAGAAGTTGCTCCAGAGTCCTAGAGCATAAAAAGTTCCCAAATGGTCTGTCTACCATATAAGCCATATGAGCAGACTAGTGTTGATTGAATCCAAGTTGACAAAGTGGAATTCAATCCTGAAAAATTTGATTCGGCACAAATCTGAATTTCCTGGCAATTTGTGATAACAAATCAGTTTTTTTTTTCTAAAATGGCTGCTGCACATCTTACAAAGTGAAAGTAAGAAGCCTGGGAATGAGGGAGCACCCACAATGCCATGCAGACAGCCAATCAGCAGATACCTAGCCCCTGTGATATCACAGCTCTATTAACAGTTTCCTCCTGCCCGATCCCTGCCATTTTCCAGTGAACTTAGTGCAGAAAGAGATGTTACACGCAATAGGGACAGTGTTTAGGAAAGACTTTATTTGGAAAAAAACGATTGAGCAGTTCAGTGAATGATTATTCATAGTGTAGGGAAAGGATATGGAGGCATTATCCACACTATAGGGAGAGAGCAGGGACAATAGAACAGTGTAAAGCCTCGCTAATAGGGGCTATTCTATTACACCTTGCTGCACTAATTGGGGTTAAAAAGTGCTCTTATTTTAGGTTGTTCACATTCTTTTATGGATAAGTTTCCATTAATACTTGAATCTGTAGTTGGGGTGCAATAGCGGTCTGATCCTACAGATTTTAGGGTATTTACATTATGTTATTTCACATATGGAATTCCATTAATCTTGATTCTGGGGTGAAATTGTGGCCCTATACTACTGATTTTGGGGTGTTCAAATAGTTTTGGGGTTGTTCTTCAGATCAGAAGAAGGGCAAAATAAACAGTGACATCAGCACAAACTTCCTGCTGACACCCTCTCCACTCTGTCATGAGGGCACTACTTGTATCATCTGTGTAACAGAACAGGTTCTGTATAGAGATGAGCGAATCTATTTGCCGCTTCGTAGATTCGTATCGAATCTTGGGATTTTTCAGCTGCGAAGCGAATCCGAATATTAGGTGATTCGCTTCGCTTTTGTACGCATTTGCTACGTAGTTTGTCCGCTAAATTCTACGCTATTCTATGTATAATTTAGTTACTCTATACGCTGTCGCGTACGAATTCAATTCAGAGATGCAGACTCCTCCCTGGTAGTTCCGCCCCTTTCTCCAGCGCTGGAGGATGACGAGGCAACTCAGGAAATTAAGTTGCGCATTCATGCGCCTCATCCCTTTTTCCCCCTTTTCAGGTTATTTGGGGAGCCCCTTGAAAGAGGGTTTTTTAAGGAACCTTTGTTGCTTTTTTTTTACCCATTTGGATTACAATTTTACCTATGTGGATTAAAAATTGCGACTGAGTTTGGGACTCTGCTCCAGTTCTATGACAAGCGTCAGATGAAAAGAGACTTAAACGTGTCAGTGAGCATACTAGGTAGGTGATATTTAAACTTTTTATATTATACCTATAATAATGTATTTGCACTTTACCATATATATGTCTCGAATATTCGCTCTGCCTCTGAGGAGTGCACGCCACGGCCTCTCCTCGTACGTGCCTGTGTATTACGTAATCGCTTAGAGAATAGTATGCTGAGATTCGTAATCTATTTGTACGCTCATGCTTACGTCTTCAAGAAGTTGCGTACATTTTGTAAATGAACGTTCGTTATTAGTGAGCGAATGTTCGCTAATAGCACTTAATAACGTATATTTTGTACGCAAATACAACAAATCTATTAGTCAAATATACGAATTTTAGGAAAAGTTCGGCGAATATTCGGCGAATAATTTTTTGAATGATTCGCTCATCTCTAGTTCTGTAGAAGTCTATGTGGAATCAGCTGACGGTTTAAAATGAGTGTGCTCTTTCACTCTATAGTACAATCTTGGGCCACTGCACGGTTCTTTATATCTGATACTAACATTGACCAGTAAGGCTGCGTTCACTATTAAGTTATTTGGTTAGTTTTGGCCCCGTAACAGACTAAATAAGTAAAGTGTGAACTAATTCTAACAGTGACGTCTCTCACCTGTCATACTGAGGCACAGTAACTGTTTCGCTACCACAGTGGACTACCTATGTATATTTCTGCAATGCACAGTAAGGTACACCAAGATACAGGCTCCCTGCAACCGGGAAATAGCTGATTTTTAATGCGATTCGTCACAAATTGTCACAAATTAATTTGGTTCAAATCAACTTTTTGGGAAAAATTTGGTGAAGCGTCTGAATCAGGGGAGTTGCTAGGCTAAAATGTCCCTGGCCCCGAATGTCCTGCCTGCCAGACAGATACAACTGTATTGCCATCCTCAGGATGGCAATACAATTGAATCTAATGCACTGCAAGAAATGAAGGACCTGTGATGACATCACAAGTCATGTGATCAGTGCAGAAGACAGGGGTTGAGAAGGAACTGCGATGATGTCACTGTCATGTGACCAGTGCAGGAGAGGATGGCACTGATGAGAAGTGGGGAAGAAGCTATGGTGATATGTGCTATATCAGGAGAGGTAAGTGAAGGGAGAGGCAGAGCAATGCTGGGAGTTGTGGTTATTTAACTGGGACTGTATGTTAGGGCAGAAGGGAGGGATATTATTATCATTGGTGTGTTAGAGGTGGCTTGGGCAGGGTTATGTTATTTACATGGGACTAGTGTTGAGCAAACATGTTCGGCCGAATACCGCATGTGCTCGAGCACCATGCTTGAGTCACCTCCCCACACGCTAATTAGCCAATTAGTCAATTAGCACTAAGGGACGGGGAAGTGGGAGTGCTGCTGATGGTGAACGCAGAGGCCATGGCTCTAGGCGCGGCGAAACTGTGCCTGCTGGCAGAGCCCAAGAAACAAAGTCATCCAAAACTCCTAGCTTCATGTCACAGTTTGCAGGGTGGCGCAAAACACAACTCTTGTTGCCACACCAGTGCGAGCAGGTAGTCGGTTGGATTTCAGCTGATAATGCTTTCAGTCGGTTCAGCACCACCCCCTATTTCACAAAGTTCAGTCTCAGTAGCCAAGAGTCTGGGCAACTGCATCCTCACCCTGATCCTCCTTCCTCCCTCCTTCCTCCCACCATGCAGAGTCTGGGCAAAAAAGAGATCCCACATTGGGATATACCGAGAAGCTTTTTTCATCACCGTCTTTTGGCTTGGGCCTCTCGCCAAGGTCGCTTGAAGTGGGACATGAGGAGATATTGTGCCCTGATTCCCAACCTATTGAGCAAGCACAGTCTGAAGAAGATGACGGTGGGGAACGACAAGTATTTTCTCCTGAGGTGGATGATGATGATGATGATGAGACACAGTTGCCAATAAGTCAAGGGCAATTAGTGTCTTAAGAGGTTGTGGATGAGAATGAGACGCAGTTAAGTCAGGTTCTTGTTAGTTCACCATGTCAGGAGAAGGAGCAGAGTGAGGATGTGGAAGAAGAGGTTCTGAATAGCTGACCCAACCTGGGAAGGTGGCAAGCCGAGCGAGGACAGCAGTACAGAGGGGGAGGGATCCACAGCAGCGCAACAGGCTGGAAGAGGCAGTGGGTGGCAAAAGGGAGAAGGCAGGCCACGCCAACCAGGCCCGCAAGTGTTCCCTGGAGCAGCCCCTTGCGGACAGCTCCCTTGCCAAGGGTTAGGTGTTCCGCAGTCTGGCGTTTTTTTGAGGAAAGTGCTGACGATAAACGGATTGTAATTTGTAACCTGTGCCGTACCAAGATGAGCAGGGGCGTAAACAACAGCAACCTGACCACCACCAGCATGATCCGACTGGTGGACACCGAGGCCTTTCGCAGCCTGATGGTGGTGGCTGTCCCTCATTACGAAGTCCCCAGCCGCCACTATTTTTCCCGGTGTGCCGTCCCTGCCTTACACCAGCATGTGTCCAGAAACATAACCCGTGCCCTGACCAATGCAGTTACTGGCAAGGTCCACTTAACAACTGACACATGGACAATCGCTTCTGGCCAGGGACACTACATTTCCCTGTCGGCACACTGGGTGAACGTTGTGGAGGCTGGGAGCGAGTCGTACCCTGGGATGGCCCAGGTGCTACCCACGCCGAGGATTGCGGGCCCTACTTCCATCCGGATTTCCGCTGCCACCTACAGTAGCAGCTGCTTCTTCTCTTCCTCCACCTCCTCCTAATGCCATCTTGCAGCACCACTCAGACTTTTGTCAGTAGCTAGAAGCAGTGTAGCACAGCAGTGGGTAAGCGGCAACAGGACATGCTGAAGCTTATTTGCCTGGGTGACAAACAGCACACCGCCGCAGAGCTGTGGCATGGCATAAGGGAACAAGCAGAGCTGTGGCTCTCACCAGTCAACCTACAGCCAGGCATGGTTGTATCCGATAACAGCCACAACTTGGTAGCGGCTTTGGAGCTGGCCAACCTTTCACACATGCCATGCCTGGCCCATGTATTCAACTTAGTGGTTCAGCGGTTTCTGAAAACCTACCCCAATTTGCCTCAGCTACTGGTTAAGGTGCGTCGCCTGTGTGCCCATTTCCGCAAGTCACCAACAGCTTCAGCCGGCCTGGCAACGCTGCAGCAGCGCTTGCGGTTGCCGTCTCACCAACTGCTGTGCGACCTGAGCAAGCGATGGAATTCCACCTTCCACATGTTGAGCAGGCTTTGTGAGCAGCAGAGAGCAGTAGTAGAATACTAGCTGCAACACGGTTGGCGCCTTTCTAGTCAGCTTCCGCTCTTGACAAGCGACGAGTGGGCATTGATGACTGACCTCTGTGAGGTATTACGCAACTTTGATGAATCTACACAGATCGTGAGCGGCGATAATGCCATTATCAGTGTAACCATCCCACTTCTGTGTCTACTAAAAAGCTTGCTGCTCACAATAAAGGCCGATGCTCTGTGTGTGGAAGAGGTGGAAATGGGGGAAGACCCTACACCGGGTGATAGCCAGACCACCCTTGATTCGTCTTCTCAGCACCAATTGGAGGAGGAGGAGCAGGAGACGGTTGCCACCGCTACACAGGGTAGCAATACCACGTTTACACCATCTCTTCGGCGTGGATGGGCTGAAGAGGAGGACGAGGAGGATATTGGGAGTCATGCTCCTGGTGGGGAGAGCAAAGCCTTGTCTGTTGGAACTCTGGCACACATGGCTGACTTCATGCTATGCTGCCTTTCCCATGACCCTTGCTTTATACACATATTAGGCAACACCGATTACTGGTTGTTCACCCTTCTCGACCCCCGCTACAAAGAGAACTTCCCATCTCTCATTCCTGTGGTGGAGAGGACAAGTAAAATTTTTCAATACCAGAAGGCCCTTGTCGAAAAATTGCTCCACAAATTTCCATCTCACAACGCTGGCGGCAGAGTACGTAGTTCCTTGGCCACCCGAGGAGGGGAGACGAGGGGAACACACAGCAGTTCCAACAAAGGCGGGGGCGACACTCTCCAAGGCCTGGGACAGTTTTATGACACCCTGCCAGAACCCTCACCCTGATGAGCAGCCTAGTGTGACAAGGAGGGAAAAGTTTTGGAAGGTGGTAAAGGAGTACGTAGCTGACCATGTCAACGTCCTCAGCGTTCCCTCTGTGCCGTATAATTATTGGGTGTCTAAGCTGAACACGTGGCACGAACTGGCGCTCTACGCCTTGGAGGCGCTGGCCTGCCCTGCCGCCAGCGTTTTGTCTGAGCGGGTATTTAGTGCCACTGGGGGCATAATTACTGATAAGCGCATCCGCCTGTCAACTGTCAATGCTGACAGGTTGACGCTTATCAAAATGAACAAGGCCTGGATTGCCCCTGACTTCTCTACTCCACCAGAGGAAAGCGGCTTAACACGAAGGAACCTTAAATCTGACTTTTAGGGTGTATTGAATACACTGCATTATCATGTACCCCTTCCTCTTCTTGTCCTCTTCCTCCATGATATGAAACTGCTTATTAGGCTGCCCTCAAAGTCCACCAGCTGGGCCTGCACCCTAATTTTTTAGCCGGTCAGCTCACCAGCTGGGCCTGCAACATAATTTTTTGGCCTGTCAGCTCACTAGCAGGCCCTCAACCATAATGTTTTACACGCTCAGCTCTGCTACGGTGTCACTTCTAATGTTTCAGACGTTCAGCTAAGCGGCATGTCAAAAATAATTTTTAACACACTCAGCTCTGCTACATGTCACTTCTAATGTTTCAGACGTTCAGCTAAGCGGCATGTTTCCCTTAAGTTTTTTTTGTCGGTCAGCTCGGCAGCAGAGTGTCACCCTTAAATTTTTTGCACGGTCTGTGCGGCAGCAGCGTGTCAACCTTAAATTTGGAACAGTTTGATAAAGTGCGGGGGCAGCAGCATGTGTCCCTTAAATTTTTTTTGTCGGTAAGCTCGGCAGCAGCATGGAGTCCTATTACATTATTCATAGCTGAAGTGTTCAGGCGACCCGGCCTGCTTTGAACACTCTAATTTTTTAAAAGTTAACGCTTTGGGCCCCCGGGAAACTCTGGGTCAAGAGCATCGGGGAGGCACCGAGAGGCAGGGGCTCGGACAGGCGGTAGCTCGCCTCGCGGCGAACCACCAGCTCGATCCCAAGATCCAACTCCCAGCTTTTTAACTGCAACAACTTTAATATACGCTATTGGAGCTGGAATTACCGCAGCTGCTGGCACCAGATTTTCCCTCCAATAGATCCTCGTTAAAGGATTTGGCGTGTACTCATTCCAATTACAGGGCCTCGAAAGAGTCACTACCTCCCCGAGTCGGGAGTGGGTAATTTGCGCGCCTGCTGCCTTCCTTGGATGTGGTAGCCGTTTCTCAGGCTCCCTCTCCGGGGGCCCTTGAAGAAGGTGACCCCCTGGTGATGGAGCGGAGAGCGAGAGTCGAACGGCCGACGCGGCATGCGCCGCTGGGGGGGCCCCGGCCTCCCGCGGCGGATAGCGAAAAAAGAAACCATCGTCAGCGACTCTTAGCGGTGTGGTGGCAGCAGCATGTGTCCCGTAAATTTTTTTGGCGGTCAGCTCAGCAGCAGAGTGTCACTCTTAAACTATTTGGATGGTCTGCACAGCAGCAGCATGTCACCACTATTGTTTTTGAGTGTCAGCAGCAGGCCATCAATGATAATTTTTCACGGGTGTGTCTGATGCCCTCCTTTATGTGTAATAAAGGGTATATTGGAGTACCTGATCCTTGTAATTTTTGGCAGCCCTTTCCCTTAATGCATAGGCTTTATGAATGTCGGAGTCCCACAATTATACCACAATGTGAATGAGGCCCTCCTTTATATAATATACCTGTTGTATGGGAGTGCCTCATCCATGTAATTTTTGGCAGCACTTGCGCTTAACGTACAAGTAAATCTATGTTTCCCAACAATATTTCCTGTAAAATCGATGTTATCTTGGGTTTTGTGGGGTATTTTTGTCATTCCGTAAAAGTGGCGTAATAGTCGGCCATCATCGTTAATAGCAGCGACTTCGGTGTCCAAGATGCATCCAGACATCCTCCCCATGCTGTTCCCTAACCATTTCTGTGGTGTTTCTACCATTTTCTGACGTTTCCCTATGGACCAGACACCCTCCCCTCATCCGAACAGGGGGTGCCTGGTCTTCTCCCATTGACTTCCAATATACTCGGGTGCTAGGCCGAGCACTCGAGCATCACCTAGTGTTCGGCCAGAGCACCCGAACATTGGGGTGTTCGATCATCACTACATGGGACTATATGTTGGAGTGGGATGGAGTGATGTTATTTACATGGGACTGCATGTTGGAGGTGGCTGGAGCAGGATTATTAGTAAAAATGAAAACTCCGGCTTCTGAATATAACTCGTAGAAAGTATATGTTTAATTGCGGTGTAATGGTTGTCACAACAACACGTGACGTTTTGGCTTTACAACAAAAGCCTTCCTCAGACTGTGACAAAAAGACAACATAAAGTATATATTAGTTCACACTGACAAAACAAGAACGATACACAGACTAATCTAATACAGTGAGACTCCTATCTATCACATACGTGACTAGCAGTATATCAAATGGTAGATGCACTCAATTGTAGCTTGTGAATAGTAGAGGTCAGCAACTCCAAACATATCTGAGCCTGTTTATAAAGAAATCCAATCTATAGATGTAGATATAGAGGGGTAGCCACCGCTTACCTATACCGCCTGGAGAATGGGGGATCGCAGAGAATTAGCGCTCCAAAATGTGCGACAGCCGTTGCTGTAAGAGGAGTTGGCGCTAACCACAGTGGTTGGCGCGCAGTTACTTGTAGCGTAGGGCTGGGGGCGCGGCCGGTGGTGCGCTCGGTCATGTGACCACGCGCTCCGATACCCGGAAGTCACTGCGCCATGTATAGGAATACGCCGTGGAACGCATATGCGTTCCACCGACCAGGAAGTGTCAGGAATAGAATGAGAAGAGTGGTGGAACGCATATGCGTTCCACCCACAGAAAAGGCCAAATCTTATATACTAAAAGGATACTCCAGCGGCAGTAGGTATGACAGATGGGTCCCAAATAGTTTAGATAGCCTGTAAGTTAAGGAGACAATCATTAGTTAGAGAAAATTGGGCAATTATCACCATAAAGATAAAAAATCATTATACATGGCAAAATATCAAAAAGTTGTCCCTTACTTACATTATTAGCTAGCAAGAGCGTTTCAATGGCACACGGTAAAACTATACAAGAATGGGATCAGTAATTAAATTGAAATAAAGCATAATTATTATTCTTCATCAAAACGAAGTATTTGTATTTATTTATACGAATGCTTGTAACTCGT
>ONZH01002484.1:0-21764 GCA_900303285.1 Rhinella marina
CATGTCCCCGCACGCCCGAGCGCCGTACATGTACGGCGCCGTCGGCGGGTAAAAATGATTTTAGGAACTAGAGAGAAGCTCAATCCAGGACCTCCAAGGTAGTGTTTTCAGAATACTACCAGTGCCACGAGCGTCACTAGAAGACAACGGAGCTTAGGGAGTTAAATAAGTGGCTTAGAGGCTGCAGGGAAGAAGGGTTTGGGTTCATGGAGAACTGGCCACTTCTCTCGGCACAGACTCTACAGTAGACGGGGACCTTAATGGGGAGGTGCAACTGCCGGAAAGATGGGACGGCTGGAGGAGCTTTTAAACTAGGATCTGGATGGGGTTAATTACTAATAAGGGGGTAGATGTGTAGAAGAAATGGTCATAGGAGGGAGAGTGGGGTTAGTGGGTTGGATTAGTGAGGAATGTAGGGAGAAATATTGGGCAAAACATCAACCAAAGTAACCCAAAAACCCCGGATATTCACTTCACAGGTAATAGTAATTTAAAAAGGGGGGTAAAAAATATACATAGACCTCTTAAGTGTATGTACACTAATGCCAGAAGCCTGACTAATAAAATTGGTGAACTGGAATTAGTGATGTGTGAGGAGGAATATGACATAGTGGGAGTAACTGAGACATGGCTGGATGATACCTATGACTGGGCAGTTAATGTAAAGGGTTACAGTCTGTTTAGAAAGGATCGCCAAAACCTTTATGTAAAGTCCTGTCTAAAGCCCACACCGCGGAAAGATATAAGTGAGGGACATGAACATGTGGAGTCACTGTGGGTAGAAATAAATGGAGCCAAAAACAATAATAAAATACTAATAGGAGTTTATTATAAACCCCCTAGTATACCAGAGCCCATAGAAAATCTACTTCTAAACGAAATAGACGAGGTGGCAAATCATATGAGGTCGTTATTATGGGGGATTTCAACTCCCGAGGTCGTTATTATGGGGGATTTCAACTACCCAGATATAGACTGGAAAACTGAAACCTGTATATCTCATAAAGGAAACAGGTTCTTGGAAATAACCAAAGACAATTACCTTTCCCAACTGGTTCAGGACCCGACTAGAGGGACGGCCATACTGGACTTAGTATTAACCAATAGACCTGACAGAACAACAGATGTGCAGGTTGGGGGACACCTGAGAAATAGTGACCATAATATAATAACCTTCCAACTGTCATTCAAAAGAGCGTTTCTTCAGGGAGGAACAAAAATACCAAACTTCAAAAAAGCCTAACTAACTGGGACAAAGTCCTCAAAAATAAAAATACAGCCACAAAATGGGATATTTTTAAAAGCATCCTAATATTTTTTTTCTTTTATTTATTTTCTTTTATAAATAAACAGTTATCCAGCAAAGACATAATTCATCCTCCCCCCTCCCCCACCCCTTACTTAGTCGAGGCACGCAAATAGGATAGAAGAGAAAAAAGCAAAAAAAAAAAAAATTGTTTCATAATGTTACCCATTCTCAGAGTAGCATATCCAGGGATTCCAGATCTTAGAGAACTCCTTTATTCCTCTACCTTCTTTTTTTTTTGCTAAAGTACACTCTCTCATAGGTCATCGTCTTATGAATACTATTTTTATACTCCTTAATCGTGGGTACACTTTTATCCATCCAGTGTCTTACGACCACCAGTCTAGCTAAAAACAATAATCTACAAGAAAGTGTAACCTTATTTCCACATTTTTCTGCTACCCCCAATATCGTATACATAATGTCATTAGGAAAGTCAATTTTTATTATGTTTGTAACCATATCATATACCTGCTTCCAAAATTCCCGAATTTCAGGACATTCCCATATCAGATGGTTAAAATCTGCCTGCTCACTCTTACATTTAGGGCAAATATCGTCTATATAATATTTCATTTTTTCTTTTATGAACTTAGGTGATAAGTATATCCTATGTATAATTTTCCATTGTATAATCCTAAAATTCGTGTTAATGGAAGCCCTAGGTATATTAATCAATATTTCCTCCCACACCTGTGACAAATCAAATCCTAACTTAATTTCCCACTTTTTCTTATAGTGCTCATTATACCCGTCATAACATTTATTATGCAATATTTTATACATCTTACCCATCTTCCCTTTCTTCTCTAGATTTTTCGTGCAAATTCCATCTAATACTTCATTATATGTGACCTTAAATTTTTCTCTATCCAAAGCATTTATATATGCATACCACACCTATGTGTATCTAAACCACAATAGTGAATCTTGTCCAAAATTCCGAGACACTTGATCATATTTTAAAATTCTTCCATCTAGGAACAGTTGTTCTACTCTATTAACACCCTTATTTTGCCAATATTTATTTTAATTTGACTCTTGAAACTCCTTAAAGTGAGGATTTCCCCAAATCTGTGTATATCGGACACTTGTCCCAACTCCAAATATTTTTCTTTAGTTTATGCCATACCTTGACATAACAAGTGAAATATGTAACCTTATTCTTCGCCCTGTCATCACCTCTTTCCAAATATGAGATTATGTCATGTATTTCCCAGTGATCTCTACCTAATATATGCCTAAATACTAAAGAATTCTCCGCCCTTATTCTCTGTACATGGTGTGAGAGGAAATACAAATCAAATTTTGGTAGACCGAATCCACCTTTTCCCTCCTTCCAACAAAAAACCTCATATTTTGCTCTCGGACGCATTCCCTCCCAAATCAATGTATTAAGAAGTACTTCGATTTTTTCAAACCATTTTGGGCCTATCCACATTGGTGAAGCAGATAGTATATATATAAGCTGAGGTAATACCACCATTTTAATTTGGGCTATCCTATCTGCCATACCCAAGGGTAGGCATAACCAAATATCTATTTTCTTTTTTAATTTTTTAATAAGAGGCTGGTGATTGAAAAATTGAATTCCTTGGGATTCTTATTTATCCTAATTCCTAAGTACTCCATCTCTTCATTTTCTTGCAGGATCTTAAGTTTATCAATCCCATATTCGGAACATATCTCTAAGGGAAGTATTGAGGATTTATCCCAGTTGATTGCTAAACCTGACAAAATCCCAAACCTTTCAAAGTTGTCCACTATACAAGGAATTACCTCACCAGGGTTACTTACAAACATTAACAGATCATCCACATATAAACAGATCTTGTCCCGAGTACCTTTAACTCCAAAACCCTTTATTTGTTCATTGTTCCTCAGACAAATGGCAAGAGGTTCTAGAAAAAGTAAAAACAACATTGGGAAAAGGGGACAACCCTGTCTCGTTCCCCTAGATGGATAAAAGCTGTCCGTCAAATTCCCATTAATGAGTAACCTAGCGGAGGGATTTTTATATAACAGTTTTACCCACCCTACGAAGTAATTCCCGATACCGAAAAATTCAAGAACCTTCCAAAGGAATCCCCACTCCACCCTATCAAAGGCCTTAGCGGCATCTATAGACAGGATGGAGCGGGGACCCCCCCCCTCAATCTGCATGTTTAAGAGGACCCTCTCTATAGCATCCTGGGTGGAGCGCCCAAGCACAAAACCATTCTGATCCTCATTAATCATCTCCCCGATCACTCCCGCCAACCTGGTGGCCAAAACCTTGGCCACCAGCTTGGCGTCGACGTTGATCAGAGAGATCGGCCTATAGGCCTCCACTTCGAGAGGATCCTTATTCTTCTTTGGGATTAAGACCACCAGTGACTCACCCATTGAGGCAGGAAGGGAGCAGTCCTTCCAGGATTCATTCATTAATTAGAACAGTACTGGAAGGAGCACATCTCCATAGGTCACATAGACCCCCAACGGGATTCCATCCGGTCCCGGCGCAGATGATTTGGGGCTATCCCTGACTGCCCTCTGTAACTCATCCAGACATATACTTTCATTCAGGTTACCCAACCCTTCGGATGAAACCACAGGGGGAGCCAGGGACCCAAGGAATCCATCAATAGATGTATCCCCTCCAGCCCCGTCCGAACTATAAATTTCCGTAAAATGTTGACAAAAAACCTTTTCAATCTTTTTTGGGTCTCTAACTATATGTCCTAGCTTATCAGTTATTACCAGAATATTCTTTTTCTCCCCCTGCGCTCTAAGTACATTCGCTAATAATTTATTTGGACAACCCCCTTCTAAATGAATTTTCTGCCTTCTAAATGCTCTAACATGTTCCGCTTTTTCTATCATCATCTGAGAATATACTTCTTGCATTTCCCATAACTTCTTCAGATTATTCTCTACTGGGTCCTGCCCTAATTTATCCTCACATTGATAAACTTTCCTTTTCACTTCCTCTTCCCTCTTTTTTAATTTCCTCTTATAGTTAGTAATTTCCTTACAATAAATGCCCCTTAAAAAAGCTTTCAATGTATCCCAAATTATTTGAATGGAGGCAGATCCTCTATTTATACCACTCCCTTTATACGGATATATCCAATAATTAATGTCCCTTGCTTTCCAGCCATTCTGAAGCTTCCTGAGGCGATGCAAAG
This sequence comes from Rhinella marina, assembly GCA_900303285.1. Taxonomy (NCBI): domain Eukaryota; kingdom Metazoa; phylum Chordata; class Amphibia; order Anura; family Bufonidae; genus Rhinella; species Rhinella marina. The sequence continues at coordinate 4,474 of ONZH01002484.1, forward strand.
AAAAAAATGCTGTCATTAAAAACCACCCTCAATCTTGCAGGGAAAAGTAGTGAATATGAAATCTGGGCTTCCCTAAGACGCCTCTTGATCTCTATGAACGTTGCGCGCCTCTTTTGCGTGGCTCTGGCATAATCAGGAAACAATGTAATTTTCTGTCCATTAATCTGCAAATCCGGATTTTCCCTCGTTTTCCTGAGAATATAGTCTCTATCTCTAGAAGAAAGGATTTTTATCAAAAACACCCCAGAGGAGTATGTGGATAACACAGAATGAATTGTGGTGTTTGCCCAAGGTTTGTTTATAGTATATATAGATGATTTATCCAGGTGGCTTTCAAGTATGCAGACTACTGCCAGTAAATGTTTTTAATAATATCAAATATGGCTATCCTCTTAGTCCCCCTCCCCCATCCCCCAACCGTTCCAAGTGACTATTCTCATTTTCTATATATATGAGGATGAGGTTGGCCCGCCTCGACCGATCTTCTAAATCTACGACTTTTCCAGTAAGCTCAATATTTTCCTCTTTAATGTGCTTCATATTCATTTTTAACTCCTCCACCTCCTTAGTTAACACCAGGATAGATGCTTCTAATGCCCTCACCCTCTCCCGGGTCTTATTAGAGTAATCTCTAATTTCCATTATATCAGCTTTAAGATATCCTATTTGTTGTGAGGTTTCAGATATAGCCTTATTACAATTTTGAACCTCCTTGAGAATAGTGTCCAATATTGGAGCATGATTCTCCTCCATTGCCTGCATTCCACCTCCTCCTTCCTCCTGTAATGCAGAATATCTTGAACAGGTTGATATATCTAGTTCTTTTGTTTGACATTGAGGTTTCTGTGCACGGGTTTTAATATTATCAGCAGGAGATTTTAAGTACTTATCCATCTTGTGAGTTTGCTTGCTTTCCGGGGGATAAGCTGTTACTCCTGATTTACGGGACTGCTTTAACCCTTTATTAGACATTCTTAAGACATTCTTATCTCTACGATCTTGCTCTTATAGAGGAATTCCACTCAGACTAAAGCAGATTTACACTCGAAATTCCTAAAAGAGAAAATATTATGATAGATATCCTCCTGCTTCTTTTTGATATCACAGAGGACAAGGAGAGAAAACTAGAAATTTGAATCTAACGTTAACTGGTATCAGCATTCGGGTATATAATAATTGGCCCGGTCTCTACAGGAATTCCTGCACACTTCCTCAGTGCTAACTGCACACAGTCTGGAAAAATAAGCGTACCCGTCATTACATTAGTCATTTCATTATTCAAAGTGAGGAAAAGTTGCTATTTTAAATGTCATCAGTATTTTCATCGGTATTTTCTGGATATATTCCGCTTGTAGCAGAGCCTTTTTCAGCTCCAAATAGTGCAAGTTCAACCACCCTAAGAGGGTTTTGTTCGCGGGAGCTCGGTCCACATGTCCACTTATTCACTCACCCCCCGGAGTAGTCAGGGAAAACGGCCTTTCTTTAGTGGCCCTTTCCGGGCCGCGGGTCCTGTCTCCTCACAAGCCGCTTCACCCGGCTTCACACGGCGTCCCACGTGACCAGCTGCGAGAGAGTGGAGGGCCGGCTCACAGATATCCCAGCCGGCGGGAGCGCCGCCTCCAACAACCCGGCCTCCCATGCTCCACGCTCCACCGCACATCCTCCGGCTCAGCAGTCTTCCACTCCCCTCCGCGGCTCCAACAGGACGCCCCGGCATCCCACAACTTCCCACAGTCGACGGAGGGCCTTCACCCCGGGGTAGGCAGGGGAAAGATTCCAGGCTTCAGCTGAAAGCAGAAGGGGGGGAGGAGGAGGGGAAACAAGCAGCAGGAGCGCACAGCCTACGTCATGCTGTCACATGTCCCACCCCCAGCATCCTAATATCTAATTGTGAGAGGTATATACCTTATGGGAATAAAAGGTTAAGGAGCAAGAAAAAAACAATATGGATAAACAGAACTGTAAAGAAAGTAATAAATGACAAACAGAAAGCATTTAAATCATTAAAACAGGAGGGGAGCGAGGAAGCATTGAAAAAAATAGAATATGTAAAAGACAAATAAAAACAGCCAAACTAGAGACCGAGAGATTAATCGCCAAAGAGAGTAAAACTAACCCTAAAATGTGCTTTAATTATATAAATGGTAAAAAGTATAAACCTGAAGGTGTCGGCCCCTTACAGAGTAATGAGGGGGGAGTTGCAGAGAGCGATGAGGAGAAAGCAAAGCTACTAAATATCTTTTTCTCCACTGTATTCACTGAGGAAAATAAACTGTCAGATGAAATGCAGAATATAAAAGTAAATTCCCCATTAAAAGTGCCCTGTCTGACCCAGGAAGAAGTAGAGCTGCGTCTTAAAAAGATTAAAATAGACAAATCGCCAGGACCGGATGGCATACACCCCCGTATCCTAAGAGAATTAAGTAATGTCATCGCCAGACCCTTATTTCTGATATTTAAGGACTCTATACTGACAGGGAGTGTTCCACAGGATTGGCGCATTGCAAGTGTGGTAAAAATATTCAAAAAGGGTCCAAAAACAGAGCCCGGAAACTATAGGCCGGTAAGTTTAACATCTGTCGTGGGTAAACTGTTTGAGGGTTTTCTAAGAGATGCTATCTTGGAGTACCTCAATGAAAATAAGCAAATTACTCCATATCAGCATGGCTTCATGAGGGATCGGTCATGTCAAACCAATTTAATCAGTTTCTATGAGGAGGTAAGTTCTAGACTGGACCGCAGCGAATCAATGGATGTCGTATATCTGGACTTCTCCAAAGCATTTGACACTGTACCACATAAAAGGTTAGTATATAAAATGAGAATGCTTGGCCTGGGAGAAAATGTCTGTATGTGGGTAAGTAACTGGCTCAGTGATAGAAAACAGAGGGTGGTTATTAATGGTACATACTCAGATTGGGTCACTGTAACTAGTGGGGTACTACAGGGGTCAGTATTGGGCCCTATTCTCTTCAATATATTTATTAATGATCTTGTAGAAGGCTTGCACAGTAAAATATCAATTTTTGCAGATGACACTAAACTGTGTAAAGTAATTAACACAGAAGAGGACAGTACACTGCTACAGATGGATCTGGATAGACTGGAGGCTTGGGCAGAGAAGTGGCAGATGAGGTTTAACATTGACAAATGTAAAGTTATGCATATGGGAAGGAAGAATGCAAGTCATCAGTACATACTAAATGGTAAAATATTGGGTAACTCTGACATGGAAAAGGACCTAGGAATTTTAGTGAACAGCAAACTAAGCTGCAGAAACCAGTGTCAGACAGCTGCTGCCAAGGCCAATAAGCTAATGGGTTGCATCAAAAGAGGCATAGATGCCCGTGATGAGAACATACTGTAGTCTTGCCACTTTACAAATCACTAGTCAGACCACGCATGGAGTACTGTGAACAGTTCTGGGCTCCTGTGAACAAGGCAGACATAGCAGAGCTGGAGAGGGTTCAGAGGAGGGCAACTAAAGTAATAACTGGAATGGGTGGACTACAGTACCCAGAAAGATTATCAAAATTAGGGTTATTCACTTTAGAAAAAAGATGACTGAGGGGAGATCTAATAACAATGTATAAATATATCAGAGGTCAGTACAGAGATCTCTCCCATGATCTATTTATCCCCAGGACTGTGACTGTGACGAGGGGACATCCTCTGCGTCTGGAGGAAAGAAGGTTTGTACACAAACATAGAAGAGGATTCTTTACGGTAAGAGCAGTGAGATATGGAACTCTCTGCCTGAGGAGGTGGTGATGGTAAGTTCACTAAAAGAGTTCAAGAGAGGCCTGGATGTATTTTTGGAGGGTAATAATATTATAAGTTATAGTTACTAGAGAGGGGTCGTTGATCCAGGGAATAATTCTGATTGCCTGGTTGGAGTCGGAAAGGAATTTTTTTTCCCTAAAGTGGGGAAAATTGGCTTCTACCTCACAGGGGTTTTTTGCCTTCCTCTGGATCAACTTATAGGAAAACAGGCCGAACTGGACGGACAGATGTCTTTTTTTGGCCTTATAAACTATGTTATTATGAGGTTCTGCAGCAGCTTTAGTGTGTATTAGGAGGTTCTGCATCAGCTGAGGTGTGTATTATGATGTTCTGCAGCAGCTGTGGTGTGTTATGAGGTTCTGCAGCAGCTGAGAAGTGTATTAGGAGGTTCTGCAACAGCTGAGGTGTGTATTATGATGTTCTGCAGCAGCTGAGGTGTGTATTAGGAGGTTCTGCAGCAGTTGTGGTGTGTGTTATGAGGTTCTGCAGCAGCTGATGTGTGTATTAGGAGGTTCTGCAGCAGCTGAGTTGTGTGTTAGGAGGTTATGCAGCAGCTGAGGTGTGTATTAGGAGGTTCTGCAGCAGTCAGAGAAACATAAGTTGTACCTGGATTAAATCCTTTACTTTTATGTGTCTGCACTTTGTAAAATGTCCCTGTCCTGTTCTGTGGCCAGCACGTGTTGCACTGTGACCTGACTGACCAGTCCGGACCTGACCTGATGCAGAACCTTCACAGTCCAGACTCCAGTCCAGCTCCGTGAAGATCTGCCCCAGGCCCTGACTGCGCTCTGCCAGCTCACAAACAGTAAGTCAGCACTGGGGAGGAGGTGAAGCAGCAGCAGGCACAGTCTATGGGGGAAGGTTGGCACACTATACAAAAGGTAGCAGCAGCAGGCACAGTTCGTCGGGTAAGGCTAGGTAATCACTTGCGATCAGATTTTAGATTTTTAGATTCTGTTCCAGCATCCCAGCAGAATACCATAATGGCCAGATCCAGCATATGCCAAACACTTCTGCCACTTGCCGGATCCCATTCACAATAATGGGGTCATTCGAGATCCGGCATGCAGCGTTGTTTTGCCCTTTATTTTTGCCAGAATCTGCGACTGAGGCTTCTGCTGGAACCTCTGCAGTAGATGTGAACGTACCCACGGGGTGCTATGGGTCACGCACAAGGGGGCCCAATTCAGATTCTTTCCATGGGTCCCAGTGATTTCTATGTACGCCCCTGGCAGAGGGCAATAGTGGAATACCAGCTTCAACACGGTCATCGTCTTTCCAGTCAGCTTCTGCTCTTCACAAGTGACGAGTGGGCATGGATGTCTGACCTCTGTGAGGTTTTACGCAAATTTGATGAATCTACACAGATGGTGAGCGGCGATAGCGCTATTATCAGCGTAACCTTCCCACTTCTGTGTCTACTGAAACACTCACTGCTCACAATAAAGGCGGACACTTTGCACGTGGAAGAGGTGGAAATGGGGGAAGACACTACACAGCCTGATAGCCAGACCACCCTCGGTTTGTCTTCTCAGCATGAATTGGAGGAGGAGGATGAGGAGGAGGAGCAGGAGACGGTTGCCCGACTACAGAGGGTAGTACCCATAGCAGGTTTACTCCATCTCTTTGGCGTGGATGGGCCAAAGAGGAGGAAGAGGACGAGGAGATTGAGAGTCATCCTCCTGGTGAGGAGAGCGAAGCCTTGTCTGTTGGGACTCTGGCACACAAGGCTGACTTTATGCTATGCTGCCTTTGCCATGACCCTTGTGTTATACGCATTTTAGCCAACACCGATTACCGGTTGTTCACCCTTCTCGACCCCTGCTACAAAGAGAACTTCTCATTTCTTATTCCTGTGGTGGAGAGGACTAGTAAAATGGTGCAATACCAGAAGGCCCTTGTGGAAAAATTGCTCCAAAAATTTCCAGCTGACAACGCTGGCGGCAGAGTACGTAGTTCCTTGGGCACCCGAGGAGGGGAGACGAGGGGAAAACACAGCAATTCCAATAGAGGCAGGGCGACACTCTCCAAGGCCTGGGACAGTTTTATGACACCCTCACCCTGATGAGCGGCCTAGTGTCACAAGGAGGGAAAAGTTTTGGAAGATGGTGAAGGAGTACCTAGCTGACCATGTCAACGTCCTCAGGGATCCCTCTGTGCCTTATAATTATTGGGTGTCTAAGCTGGACACGTGGCACGAAATGGCGCTCTACGCCTTGGAGGTGCTGGCCTGCCCTGCCGCCAGCGTTTTGTCGGAGCGGGTATTTAGTGCTGCTGGGGGCATAATAACTGATAAGCACATCCGCCTGTCAACTGAAAATGCTGACAGGTTGATGCTTATCAAAATGAACAATGCCTGGATTTCCCCTGACTTCTCTACCCCACCAGAGGAAAGTGGCTGAACATAAAGGAACTTTAAATGTGGCTTTTAGGGTGTATTGATTACACTGTATTCCCATGCACCCTTCCTCTTCTCGTTCTCTTCCTCCATCATATAAAACTGCTTATTAGGCTCCCCTCTCCTTTAAATTTTTAAGAGGTTCATCAGCAGGCCCTCACTCCTAATTTTTTAGAGGGTCACCAGCAGGCCCTCACCCATAGTTTTTTAGATGGTCAGATCAGCAGCAGGCACTCGCCCCTAATTTTTTAACCTAAAAAATTAATTTCACTCTGGTCCTGCTCCTGTCATGTTGACCTAACAAGAACCTGTCTTGCACCGCCCTGCAAACTGTGACATAAAGCTAGGAGTTTTGGATGACTTTGTTTCTTGGGCTCTGTCAGCAGGCACAGTTTCACCGCACCCAAAGCCATGGCCTCTGCGTGCACCATCAGCAGCACGCCCACTCCCTGTCCCTTACTGCTAGCCTTGCGCATATTAAATGGTATATATGCAACTTTGTCACAAGTACAGTAGCGCAGATTTTTTTAAAGTGTATGAGCAGAAAAATTACACAGAATGTCAGAAATATTTAGGATACACAAACGTTAAACAGCAGACACAGCACAAGTAATGTCGCCTTGATTAGCGGCAGAAAAAAATACACTGGATGTCATGTATTTAGGATACACAAACGTTATACTGCACACGCAACACAGGTAATGTCGCCTTGATTAGCGGCAGAAAAAAATACACTGGATGTCCGGTATTTAGGATACACAAATGTTATACTGCACATGCAGCACAGGTAATGTAGCCTTGATTAGTGGCAGAAAAAAATACACCAGATGTCAGGTATTTGGGATGCACAAACAATATACTGCACACGCAGCACAGGTAATGTCGCCTTGATTAGAGGCAGAAAAAAAATACACTGGATGTCAGGTATTTAGGACACAGAAATGTTATACTGCACACGCAGCACAGGAAATGTCGCCTTGATTAGCGGCAGAAGAAAATAGACTGGATGTCAGGTATTTAGGACACACAAACGTTATACTGCACACGCGGCACAGGTAATGTCGCCTTGATTAGCGGCAGAAAAAATACAGTGGATGTCAGGTATTTAGGATACACAAACGTTATACAGCACACGCTGCACAGCTGGTGTTAAGGTCAGGCAAACTTGTGCTATTTTTGCCTCCCCCGCAAAAAAATATTGTAGCCAGATATAACAATAGTCCTTAAAAGCACTTTTGGCTCTTTTAAACAGAACAACTAGCCCTGCCTAGCCAATTTTTTCCCTACACTATCTGTCCCTCCTTGCACAAACATTATACAGCAGGCGCAGCACAGGTAATGTCGCCTTGATTAGCAGCAGAAAACAATACACCAGATATCAGGTATTTGGGATACACAAACGTTATACAGCACACGCTGCGCAGGTGGTGTTTAGGTCAGGCAAACTTGCGCAATTTTTGCCCCCCCCCCAAAAAAAAAATATTGCAGCCAGATATAAAAATAGTCCTTAAAAGGACTTTTGGGTCTTTTAAACAGAAAAACTAGCCAATTTCTATACTATCTGTCCCTCCTTGCAGCAGCTCTCCCTGACTATATAGCACCCGATGACGCGTTCCCGGCCAGCCAATCACTGTAATGCCAGTAGCCAACATGGCTACGGCATTACAGTGAGTGCCAGTACCACCCCGCACGCTAATTGGCTGCGTAGCAGGCAAGAAACGTGTGGGGAGGGGACTCGAGCATGGCGCTCAAGCACACGCAGTGTTGGGCTAAACACCGCCATGTGCCAAGCATATGCAGCGACAGGGCCGCAGGGGCATATATGTGAGTGTTGTATTGTCACAGTGGTGGTGCCGGTGGATAGGTTACTCACAGTTTGGTGACCATGGCTCCCTGGGCCGGCGTGCAGGTGTGTGGAAGGGGGACACCAATCCCTTCGGTGCACTCTCGGGTTCCAGAGGCTCTGCCGGATAGTAAGGTGAGGTGCCCTTGGTGGTATTGTATTAGGGTGTCGGTCGGCAGGGTCCCTGAAAGTTTTGTGACGCCAGCGCCTTGCTGCGCAAAGTAGAGTAGATGTAAAGTAAAGAGGAGGCAGTTGGAAACAAAACAGTGAAACTTTACTTTTGCCTTGGAGTAAGTCCTTCTTAAAATCACAATTCAAAATCACTTCTGCAGGAGTAAAGATATCAGTAAAGATGCTGCAGGAATTTCCTCTTTAGGCTGGTTACTTCAGTAGAGATCTCAATATAGGTTTTTCTTTTCTTATAATCCAATAAAGCAACTCTTCTCCTTAGTTTCTTACTTCTTTCTATCCACCTAAACTAGTCCTGGCTCTGGATAATATTCAGTAAATAACCCTATTTCAATTCAGCAACCTGCTGGGCGGCATCCCTGGATGACAGGCATCACAAAATCTGCTCCATTATTTCTGGGTGCTCAGAATAAAGACAATTCCACAATTCCCAGAGGGACAAATGTGGATAGAAATACAACTTGACGTCTGGAGTTGTAAAATACGTGTGTAGGCGCCGAGGCTACTCCTAATACACATGTGCCGGCAAAGTCCATGAAACCACAAATAGGCGTTTACCTCTGCCAGTCTTTCCCTTATCCAGGTTGTGCTCAGGTCCTAGGTGCTTAGTGCTGGTAAATGCCAAAGGAGGCCTGACTTGGCCAGGGACAAGCTAATATGGCAGCATCAGAGTGGATTACTCTCTTGTCCTCCCCTCCTGCACTTAACTTGTCTGTTTCTTTTCCTGACTGAACTGGTTCTAACCTGTTGCTTAGATATTTAAGGCAACAGCACCACCTAGTGGCAACAGTAGTAAAATGAGCTCTCCTCAGCCTAAATAGGTTCTTGCTGCATATAAGGATTAAATACAATATATATGTGACATGGCTAGCATACATAGACATTTGCGGTGTCCCTTTCACACACACAAGTGGGATACTGCATACCCCCCTTGTTTAAGGTAAGCCGGCCTCGGCTTATTGTTGCCACGGCGAAGCGTCACCTGAAAAATACCAGAAAACCCCATACACATATATAGATAATTTTTTTTCAATTTTCAGCATTATAAAACGTCATCCTATATAAAATACAGTATAAAATATACATTAGTAAATAGCAGCAAGATTTAGCAAAGTAAGGAAAAGGGGGGACGTGACTTCTTTGCTTGCCGGTGACAAAATTGGGCGTCGTTCACATACTGTAATAAGGGCAACATAGTCCATGTCACAGTCTCTCAAGTCAAAAGGCTCATAAGTATAATTTAGGATAAAACACAGAAAAATGTCCTTCTGGGTACGTTTCTTGAACGTTGCATAACGTTATTATAATCCCTTAAATAACCTGAGAAGGGGGTAAAAAGGGTATAAAAAGGGCGCAACTGGGATATGGCTTTCTCAGCCTGTAATAGGTGTCTCTTTATAAACAAAACATGAGGCAGCGATGAAAGAAGTGGGCACTTAGGTGGCGTGGGGAACTGCCACAATAAAAACAACAAGGGGAGACCCACTAAGCAAAGGAGTCTCTAGCTCCGCACAGTCAGTTTAGTGCAATTAAGCATTCTGTAGTGGCCAGCCGGCCTACTTACAGGTACTGTTCTTCTTGCGACGGGACATCTTCTTTAGAGCACTCCCAGAGCCTGTAATCTTGGGTCCAGACGATGGTTCTGGCCGTTACTGTAGCCTCGGTTTTTCAACTTCAGTAGAGATGATCTCAGTAGAGATGAGCGAATCTATTCGTCGATTCATTGATTCGTATCCAATCTTGGAAATTTTTTGCTGCGAAGCGAATCCGAATATTAGGTGATTCGCTTCGGCTTTGTACGCATTCGCTAGTTGTCCTCTAAATTATACGCTATTGCTACGTATGCTGGTGTATACGAATTCAATTCATTAGCGAAATTTTACTGTTAGTTCGTTTATCGTGCGCAAAAGCCTGGGAAGAAAGCGTTCACCTGACCTAGTGGGCAGGGTTTGCTCTGATTGGCTCAGGCTCGTTAAGCCAGTGACGCATCCCTTCTGCTGCGACTGCTGAGACGAGTAAGAAGCACTGTGTGTGACGTTCTGAGACTCTGGGACCTGTTTTGTGAAAATTGGGGTGTAATTGCTCTGGGAATCCATATTGCACATATCATGGATACTGCAGGGCAAGTGCAGGGCCAGTTCAGGGCTACTAATTAATCAGGCAGGGAGAGAGAGCCAGGGAGAGATAGGGAGAGACAGGTAGAGACAGGGACAAAGACCATCTGCAGGGCCACAGAGTGAATTGAAAAATGTCTGGAATGGATAAGCAAAAGGGGTGCAGTTCCAGCCAGACCTCGAGCTCTAAAAAAAAAAAGGAGAAGGTGGCACAAGGCAGAAGTACCAAAGGACCTGTAGCCGGAGCATCTACTAGTAGTATTCGCAATACTTGGCCGTTGTTCCACCAGGCTAACCCACCAAAGCGCAAAATTGTAGTGGAGGAGAAAGTGGATGAGGTAGTGGAATGGATGGCACACTCATCTCAGTCTCAGCCGAATGATCTGCTGTCATCTGCTGATACAGTATCCATATGAAGCCAGGGGTCAGACTCAGAGCGTTCCTCCTGCTCTACCATTCCTCTCCAGCAAAGCCCTTCATTTTCGTACGCAATTTGTATGCTTATGCGTACATGTTCAAAGAGGTTGCGTACCTTTTACCTGAATGTTCGTTATTAGTGCGCGAATGTTCACTAAAAGCCATATAATTACGTATATTTTGTACGCAAATTCAACAAATCTATTCGTCGAATATAATAATCTTAGGAAAAGTTTGGCGAATGTTCGGCGAATAAAATTTTGCATGATTCGCTCATCTCTATTGGGCAGCAAAGGTGGGCTCCAGCTTGGCAAGGATCTCCTCAGGTATAGGAGGCGAAGTTCGGGGCCAATAGGATTCATGGTGCGAGACGTGCTCCTTCCACACGGCTGAGTATGGGTCATCTTGCTCCTGTAGCAGAAGGAAGGACAATTTAGACGGTAGTTTGACTTGTTCTATATCATGGAGATCACTGCTCTGATTCAGCGGGACTTTATCTCTTGTTCCACAGACGGGCCCATGAGCCTGAAGATGAGCAGGCACGGTGGCCTGACCAGAAGGCGATGGTTGCATTGAATCAGTGCTGGGATTAGGTGTAACCTGGTCAGAAGCCCTGTCTTGAGTGACTGCATTTCTTAACTCTTTCATTAAGCTTTGATGAGCAGAATACCGTGGCTCGGCCATCACGGTGGTTTCGTCAGTCAGGGGTTCAATTCCCATTTGTAGCCATCTTTGTATGCAGGCGGCTTCACTTGTCTCTTGCCCAAACTCAGCATTTTGGCAGTGAACCATGTTAGGATCAGTGCTGCTGGAACTTGCATCTCGACTCTGCACCCGAGGAACGTGATCAGGTATGTTACTTCTCCACTCTGGCAAGCGTTCTCTTCGCACAAACCCGCCCCCTAGGTTCCTTTGCATAAGAGGGGCGGCACAGACATTAGGAGATCATGTAAGTTAATGATGACGCAGTAGATAATCTTTTCCAGCTCTTAAAGGGGTGGCAAATAAGTTTTCCCGCTTCTAGAGGGGGTGTCACAACAGTTTCCGGCCATTTGTGGGGCGTTGGTGCAATGATGGCGCAGTATAAAAAACAATAAGGCTCTCAGGCAGCCATTTTGGAAAAATATTGACAGTCCATTCACTGACAGCAAACAGTGATATTGACACAAAAATTTCGCCTTTTTAAACTTCTGACAATGCAGATCTGTGGTATAACCTTGGCACAATATCCTCAAGCAGTTTTCAAGGCAAATAAACCCTCTTTCGAAGCAATATAGACATTTGTGTTTCTTCAATGCTGACAATGGGTTAAAGCACATTTACAGTCTTTTAAAGGCACAAAGGAATTTATCCTCTTCGCATAAGGCGTGAAGGAAATTTGGATCCTGTTCGCTTAAGGCGCAGAGGAATTCTGTATCCTGTTCGTGACGCCAAAATCTGCAGCGTACCAGACCGCAGGGGCATGTATGTGAGTGTTGTAGTGTTGTCACAGTGAAGATGGTGCCGGTGGATATATTACTCACAGTTTGGTGACCATGGCTCCCTGGGCAGGCGTGCAGATGTGTGGAAGGGGGACACCAATCCCTTCGGGTTCCAGAGGCTCTGCTGGATGGTAAGGTGAGGTGCCCTTGGTGGTATTGTATTAGGGTGTCGGTCGGAAGGGTCCCTGATAGTTTTGGGGATGCCAGCGCATTGCGGCGCAAAGTAGAGTAGATGTAAAGTAAAGAGGAGGCAGTTGGAAACGAAACAGTGAAACTTTACTTTTGCCTTGGAGTATTCACAATTCACAATCACTTCTCTTGGCAATAAATATCAGTAAAGATGCTGCAGGAATTTCCTCTTTAGGCTGGTTACTTCAGTAGAGATCTCAATATAGGTTTTACTTTTCTTATAATCCAATAAAGCAACTCTTCTCCTTAGTTTCTTACTTCTTTCTATCCACCTGAACTAGTCCTGGCTCTGGATAATATTCAGTAAATAACTCTATTTCAATTCAGCAACCTGCAGGGCGGCATCCCTGGACGGCAGGCATCACAACATCTGCTCCATTATTTCTGGGTGCTCAGAATAAAGACAATTCCACAATTCCGAGAGGGACAAATGTGGGTAAAAATACAACTTGACGTCTGGAGTTGTAAGATACGTGTGTAGGCGCCGGAGGCTACTACTAATACACATGTGCCGGCAAAGTCCATGAAACCACAAATAGGCGTTTACCTCTGCCAGTCTTTCCCTTATCCAGGTTGTGCTCAGGTCCTAGGTGCTTAGTGCTGGTAAATGCCAAAGGAGGCCTGACTTGGCCAGGGCCAGGCTAATATGGCAGCCTCAGAGTGGATTACTGTCTTGTCCTCTCCTCCTGCACTTGTCTGTTTTCTTTTCCTGACTGAACTGAGCTGGTTCTAACCAGTTGCTTAGATATTTATATGTAAGGCAACAACAACACCTTGTGGTGAAATAGTAAAATGAGCTCTTTTCAGCCTAAATAGGTTCTTGCAGCATATAAGGATTAAATACAATATATATGTGACATGGCTAGCATACATAGACATTTGCGGTGTCCAGGGGCGTTGCTAGGGTCTCAAAAGATCTGGGGCCCAAGCCCCAATGAATATAGCCCAATTCTCTATGTCGACTCTCTTCCCAACCCTGCTATACAGCAGCACACACCTCATATCCAGGGCCTCCCAGGTGATGCTTCCTCTGATGTAGATCTTCTCTGTCATCATCTTCTCCATTTGGCCCGGACAACTTCTCTCAGCCGCCTCGTCTCTGCAGAGTGTGACAGACGGACATCTTATCTTTCTCACATTTCTATCATCATCCCCCAACCTGGAATCCCCACAGCCTGATCCTGATCCTGCTGCTCGCTGTGCCCCCCAAAACCTCCAAATACTATCCTGGAGAAATAATAGTGCCCCCATAGTAATAGTCCTACCAGTAGTAATTCCCTCATTAGTAACACTGCACCCTACAGTGACCCCAGCACTGATAATGCTCCCCAAGATTGTCCCCATTAGTAGAAGAGCCCTCCAGTATTAATAATGCCCTCACAGAGCCCCCAGTAGTAATAAGGCTTCCTGTTGTTCCCCCAGTGGTAATAAAGCTCTGTACAGACCCCCCATAGTGCTCTAAGTAGAAATAAGGCAGATCTATAAGTCTCTCCTATAAAGCCCCCAGTAGTAATAAGAACGCCTAATGTAACCTGGATTTATAATACCCCTACAGTGCCCCCAGTATTTATATCGCTCCCCCTACTGTTATAATGCTCTCCCTGAAGGGCCCGCTGTAGTTATATTCCTCCCTTTAGTGTCCTCAGAAATTATAATTCCTCAGCCCCTCCACCATACAGTCCCATGTAAATAAAGCTATTTTCCTCCCTCTGCAGTAGAGTCCTGTGTAAATAACATCACACCATCTCTCCAGCCTCCTCCAATATACAGTCCCATGTAAGTAACATCCCTCTCTATCTACAGTCCCCTCTAAATACAGTCCCATGTAAATAACATCATTCCCACCCATAGACGTCATCAACATACAGTCCTATATAAATAATATCACTCCCTCCGACATCCGCCTTCACTATACAGTCCCATGTAAATAACATCACGTCCTTCCCACAGCCACCTCTAACATGCATTCCAAAGTAAATAATATCACTCCACGCCACAGTCCTATGTAAATAACATAAACCTGCCCTAAGCCACCTCCAACATGCAGTCCCATTTAATTACATCACTCCATGGTCCCATGTAAATAATAGAACCCTGCACAAATCACCTTCAACACACAGTCCCATGATCACATCCCTCTCTTCTGCCCTAACATACAGTCCCAGTTAAATAACCACAACTCCCAGCATCCCTCTGCTTCTCCCTTCACTTACCTCTTCTGATGTAGCAGAGCTCACTGCAGCTTCTTCCCCACAATTCTCTTCAGTTTAGAAGACAGGGGTTGAAAAGGACCTGCGATGTCACAGTCATGTGACCAGTGCAGGATTGGACGGCACTGATCACATGACCTGTGATGTCATCACAGGTCCTACATATCTTGCAGTGTGTTAGATTCAATTGTACTGCCGTCCTGAGGAAGGCAATACAATTGTATCTGTCTAATAGGCAGGATATTCGGGGCCTGGGAGAAAGCATCAGGGGCCCAGGCCCCGAATGTTTTCACCTAGCAACGCCCCTGGCGGTGTCCCTTTCATACACACAAGTGGGACAATGCACATAGCCATGCTCGGCTAAATACAGTGTTTGGACGAGCATGCTCGCCCAACACTACTGAAATGAGCAGCAGTATCATGGCAATTTTGAACCATAGTCAGTGTACCAAGGTGTAATAGGATTGTTCCTATTACCCTGTCTCTAAACACCCCTACTGAACCCTGTTCTGCTTCAATAATTTCCTCCCTATCCTTTCCCTACACTTCTATTGAGCAATATATATAAGTTTGAACGTCTCCCCCTGCACTAGGTTCACTGGAGAATGGCAGAATCCAAGATGGCTGAGGCTAATTATAAGGCTGTGACATCACAGGGCTGTGTGGCTTCTGATTGTCTGCATGTATGGCATTGTAGGTGATCCCAGAGTTCCTTGCTCCATGTCCTAACATGCGCAGCAGCCATTTTAGGAAAAAAAATGCAATTCGTTAACACGTAGCGTCAGGAAATTCGGATTCGGTGCAAATTGAATAAATCCTGAAATTTGGATCGAATTCCACTTCGTCAGTTTTGATTCGCTCATCTCTAGTTATTAGCACACAAAGTGACACGTCAGATTTGCAAAAATAGGCCTGGTCAGGAAGATGAAAGCTGTCTCAGTCTTGAAGGTGTTAAACATGCTGTTTGCCAATAGCTATATATGTCAGTGTCCCTCTGACATTATTAGCTGTTGCTGTCATTGTGTTCGAGACCTTAACGGTGGGGGGGAGATCAAAACAAAAACAACTTAGATTCGCGACAAATTGATTTGAATCAAGCTTTTTGAAACATTTACAGACTTTAACATGAAAGGAGTTTCAAGAGGCTCGCTCATCTCTAATATATATATATTATTACTAGAGATGAGCGAGCACTAAAATGCTCGGGTGCTCGTTATTCGAGTCAAACTTTTCCCGATGCTCGGATGCTCGTTTCGAGTAACGAACCCCATTGAAGTCAATGGGAGACTCGAGCATTTTTGCAGGGGACCAAGGCTCTGCCTAGGGAAGGCTGGGTGGAAACCTCAGAAAATGTTGGAAACACCACGGAAATGGACAGGAAACTGCAGGGGCAGCATGCATGGATGCCTCTGAGGCTGCCTAATCCCACCATTACTCCAAATTCTCCTGCAACAGCCTGGTGGTTACCCTTATGGCAATTGTGCTCACCCAGACAAAGAAAGGCGAGGCACATGCCCATCACATGTTAGGGAAGCACCCAACTAGGTGCAATGAAGGTCCATCACCGCCTGCAGGTGACACCACTGCTCATGCTGGCACTGCTGTGCTATCCCCCGCCCCAAGACGCAGGCATTAGCCTGACACATCATGGTGACAGCGTAGTGACACCAACAAGTGACCAAGTTAGATTGAGGTAGCAGTCAAATGTCTGTAGGCGAGCCTCCCAAAAATTTGTTTTGGAGTGTCCGAAGTTGACCCTCCTAAAAAATTGTTTAGGAGTGTCTGTAGTTGACCCTTCTGTAAAATATTTTATTTGTTTTCCCTGTTATTAGTTAATGTACAACCCATGGCTGGCATGGTGGGAATATATAGGTTTTGCGTCACAGACGGTCCACTGCACCGTTACATTTTCTTCATCATTGCCAATTACTTTTTCACCAACTGTTGTCTGGCAATGATAAAGGGGAAGGTGAATCCACTGTGGAAGAAAAGTGTCATCCTCCTACAATTCTACACTTGCTCTCAATTGAAAAGGGGATGTCCTCGCCATGGCCTTCCTCATAGTGGCCGCTTCTGCGGACGACAGAGGTGGTGTACCTACTGACAGCCTGACCGAACACGATGGCAGACGGGGAGACACTCCCTCATGTAAAATTGTTTAGGAGTGTCTGTAGTTGACCCTTCTGTAAAATATTTTCATTTGTTTTCCCTGTTATTAGTTAATGTACAACCCATGGCTGGCATGGTGGGAATATATAGGTTTTGCGTCACAGACGGTCCACTGCACCGTTACATTTTCTTCATCATTGCCAATTACTTTTTCACCAACTGTTGTCTGGCAATGATAAAGGGGAAGGTAAATCCACTGCGGAAGAAAAGTGTCATCCTCCTACAATTCTACACTTGCTCTCAATTGAAAAGGGGATGTTCTCGCCATGGCCTTCCTCATAGTGGCCGCTTCTGCGGACGACAGAGGTGGTGTACATACTGACAGCCTGACCAAACACGATGGCAGACGGGGAGACACTCCCTCATGTAAAATTGTTTAGGAGTGCCTGTAGTTGACCCTTTTGTAAAATATTTTATTTGTTTTCCCTGTTATTAGTTAATGTACAACCCATGGCTGGCATGGTGGGAATATATAGGGAAGCACCCAACTAGGTGCAA
>ONZH01002485.1:0-16709 GCA_900303285.1 Rhinella marina
TAAATAAGAAAATGTATATATTTATGGCTCACCTCTTGGGCCTCCACAAATTTTTAACAGGTCTCACCTCTTGGGCCTCCACAAAAGGTTTAAGGTTAACAGTGGAAAGCAGCCAAAAGTGAAGGCCATCTGTATGAAGTGCCATTTCCTCCTCCACCTCCTCCTTAACCGCCGTAGAATTGCTCCGTAAATAAGAAAAATGTATATATTTATTGCTCACCTCTTGGGCCTCCACATAACTTTTAACAGGTCTCACCTCTTGGGCCTCCACATGCACGCTCTTGGGCCTCCACATAATTTTTTAACACGGGGCTCCACATAATTTTTAACAGGTCTCACCTCTTGTTTAAGGGTCTCTCCACAAAAAAGAGGGTCTCACCTCTTGGGCCTCCACAATTTTTAACAGGTCTCCTCACAAATATTTTGGTCTCACCTCTTGGGCCACCTCTTGGGCTCCACAAATTTTTAACAAGGTCTCACCTCTTGGGCTCCACAAAATTTTTTAACAGGTCTCACCTCTTGGGCCTCCAAATTTAACAGTTCACCTGGCCCACAAAATTTTTAACAGGTCTCACCTCTTGGGCCTCCACAAAATTTTTAACAGGTCTCACCTCTTTAGCCTCCACACAATTTTTAAGTACGTTCTCACCATTCTCTTGGGCCTCCACATAATTTTTAAGAGGTCTCACCTCTTGGCGCCTCCACATAATTTTTAGAGGTCTCAGCTCTTGGGCCTCCACATAAGTTTTAAGACGGTCTCACCTCTTTAGCCTCCACACAATTTTTAAGACGTCTCACCTCTTGGGCCTCCACAAAATTTTCCATGAGCCTCTGGCCAGCCCACGGCCTCTTCCTTGCCTTTTGCGGTCCTACGCATCCCTCAAACATCCCCACTGCTTTACCTGCTAGACATGACACTGGGCCAGGTCGGGTGACTGACATCTCAAGCGCCAACAATTTGGGCATTTTAAGGCTTCTGCATGTGTTTGAGTTGTTTTTACATTTTAAAGAAGACATGTCTGACCACATCTCACACACACACCACAATGACAATTAGGGGTGGGTCTATTTGCTTTCCCCTTGCCTATGCCATCTGTGGTTGTCATAGGCAACGTGATTTTAAGGGGTGGCAGAATTTTATCTTCTTTTTTGTCTAGTTTGGCTTGGGGTCCATGCAATGTTGAGGAAAGAAGGTTTCCTTGTATGGTCTCACTTTACAGAGAGGTTAGATTGTGTTTGGAGTGTATTGTTGAGAGGCTGTGATAGTGGCGTAATAGTGCGACTTGGGCGCGTTATATGCACCCAGACATGCTTCCCCTGCTGTCCCAGTTGCATTCCAGCAGTGTTGGCATCCTTTTCTGAGGTTCCAGGGTGGACTTGGTGACCTCCAAGTGGTCGAATTGAGATTTCCAAGTGGCGAGCATTTTTTCCCCATAGACTTTAATGGGATTCGATATTCGGTCGAATAGTCGAATTTCGCGGTCTATTCGAATCGAATTTCGAACTTTCGAATATTTCACTACTCGCTCATCTCTAATCATAATAAAGCATTATTGCATTGTCATGAGATAAACAGGGAGACAGTTTGTGACCAACTTATCTACCACTGAGGTGATTGGGATGTGACCTACAGTAACACAGCTTGGCCACTCCAGCAGGAAACAGCTCATCTAAGGGATGTTTGAAGCCCTCCAGTTGGATATTGATGACCAGTCTTAAAGGGGTCGTCTCACTTCAGCTAATGGAATTTATCATGTACAGAAAATTAAAGGGGTTGTCCAGGTTCAGAGCTGAACCCGCTCTCCCTGGCCCTGTATCGAGCAGGGCAAGGGCTTTCTTGTTTACATTTGTACACTGCTAGGCAGATGCTTCCGCCCAGCAGTGTTACCGGTGACATCATGGCACTAATGGGAAGGCTTTAGCACTGCCATAGCAATTTTACAGATTAGGGCAGTGCTAAAGCCCACCCATTAGTGCCAGTGATGTCACCGAGCTCACTGCTAGGCAGAAGCCTCTGCCTAGCAGAGACCTGGTATGTCACTGGATTTAATGAAAAAGTCCTTGCAGGGTAAGCATGGCATGATATTCTCATCTCAGAGTGGCTGTTTGGACAAAAGAAGCTGATATGTCTGGGTGCAGCTCTGAACCAGGACAACCGCTTTAATACAAGGCACTTACTAATGTATTGTGATAATCTATAATAACTCTAAACATTTTTTCATGACATTATACACTCCTCGTATGCAGGGGTTATGACCACCCTGCAATCCAGCAGCAGTGGTCATGTTTGGACACAGAATAGGAAACAGCACGAGCGTCTCTGGTAGACGGGACCATGGGCGTTCACATAGGTGCTTTTTCTTATAGTGTGCAAGCATGGCCACTGCTTCTGGATGCTGGATTGCAGGATGGTTGTTACTAGAGATGAGCGAGCATACTCGTCCGAGCTTGGTGCTCGTTCGAGTATTACGGTACTCGTAAGTGCTCGCTGCTCAGACGAGTGTCTCGCCATGCTCGAGGAAATGGCAACTTCCGCATTGTGCATTTTTGGCGCCTATAAACTCAGCCAATCACAAGCCAGGAGACTCTGCGGTACACCCAGCATCACGTGGGGCCCTTACATGTCGATAGCAGGGGTTGGCTGGCCTGATCAGGTGACCCTGGAATATACTAGTGACTGCCCGCGGTGCTCGGCTCAGATGCTGTCTGGATGTCATTAGGGATAGAGCTGCTGCGTTTCAGGGAGAGTGTTAGGGCCTGCATTTAGTTCTTTGTTAGGCAGGAGTGATCTCAAAAGAACCCAACAGCCCTTCTAAGGGCTACAAGACATTTTTTTTTGTCTCCTGGCTTGGCTGGCTGGCTCTAGTAGTGCAGCTATCGCCATATATAACCCTTTTTTTTTTTTTTATTGTTATATCTCAGTGATACAAATCCATTCCATACAGCAGTGTGGAACCATTCTGTGTGTCACAGTTCAGCTGTCCACTCACTACAATCCGTATTTTCTGTCCAGGTGACACATTCTGTACGTCACTTAATTAAACAAGGTCTTTTGCCCTCACTTATACAGCTAGATCACAAAAATCTCTGTGCGACATTTGTCTGGGTTGCAGTCAAAATAGCCACTGTAAGCAGGGGCTGAGTTAGCTCTCTGATAGTTTCTGCACGTCACGTTAAAAAAAAAACAAAACTAAAAAAAAAATATAAAAAAATATATTAAAAAATAGTTTGTTGTTTTAGCTCAGTGATACAAATCCATTTCACACAGCTGCGTGGAACCATTCTGTGTGTCACAGTTCAGCTGTCCACTCACTACAATCCGTATTTTCTGTCCAGGTGACACGTTCTGTACGTCACTTAATTAAACAAGGTCTTTTGCTCTCAATCAACAGCTAGATCACAAAAATCTCTGTGCGACTTTTGTCTGGGTTGCAGTCAAAATAGCCACCATCAGCAGGGGCTGAGTTAGCTCTCTGATAGTTTCCGCACGTCACGTTAAAAAAAAAAAAAAAAAAAAAAATAAAAAAAAATATATAAAAAAATAGTTTGTTTGTTGTTTTAGCTCAGTGATACAAATCCATTTCACACAGCTGCGTGGAACCATTCTGTGTGTCACAGTTCAGCTGTCCACTCACTACAATCTGTATTTTCTGTCCAGGTGACACATTCTGTACGTCACTTAATTAAACAAGGTCTTTTGCTCTCACTCATACAGCTAGAACACAAAAATCTCTGTGCGACATTTGTCTGGGTTGCAGTCAAAATAGCCACCATCAGCATGGGCTGAGTTAGCTCTCTGATAGTTTCTGCACGTCACGTTAAAAAAAAAAAAAAAAAACTGAAAAAAAGAATATTAAAAAATATATATATATATATAAAAAAAAATAGTTTGTTTGTTGTTTTAGCTCAGTGATACAAATCCATTTCACACAGCTGTGTGGAACCATTCTGTGTGTCACAGTTCAGCTGTCCACTCACTACAATCCGTATTTTCTGTCCAGGTGACACATTCTGTACGTCACTTAATTAAACAAGGTCTTTTGCTCTCACTTATACAGCTAGATTACAAAAATCTCTGTGCGACATTTGTCTGGGTTGCAACTAAGCAGACCAAGTCTGCCTAATCTAATAGTTTCCGTGTAATTGCTCCATACTGCACGGTACGTAATAACATACGTAATTTTGATCCAACTTATCCACCTATATATTTACTTGTTCAGACTGAACAAGTTTGTGGGTTTCAGTACAGCAGGCCCATTTATTTTATTTTTTTAAATAATACACTTATATACAGAAAATGTTGAACCCCAGGGCTAAGGGTCGAGGACGAGGGCGTGGGCGTGGGCATTCAATTACTGCAGGGGGCAGAGGCCGTGGTCCTGGGCAGGGTGAGACAGTACCTGCTGATGAGGGAGCAGGGGAACGCCGCAGAGCTACACTCCCTAGCTTCATGTCTCAACTTACAGGGACACGTGGTAGAGGACTGTTGAAACCACAACAGTGCGAACAGCTGATGTCGTGGATTGCGGACAATGCTTCAAGTAATTTGTCCACCAGTCAGTCTTCCACGCAGTCCACCCACGTTACCCAAGGGAGCACTCCTCTGGCTCCTCCACCTCCACCTCAACCTCCTTCCCCCCAGTCTACCCCCTCCCAGGAAAATTTGGAATGCGATCCGGCATACTCTCAGGAACTGTTTTCTGGACCCTTCCCAGAGTCACAAACCACTTCGCAGGTTGCTGCTGACCTCGTTCCCGATGCCCAAGTTTTCCAACTGTCGCAGTCTGTGGGTGATGATGATGACAATGTTGAGTTAGTGGAAGAAGTTTGTAAAGAGGTGTCGGACGATGAGGAGACACGGTTGTCAGACAGTGGTGAAGTTGTTGTCAGGGCAGGAAGTCCGAGGGGGGAGCAGACTGAGGAATCGGAGGATGACGAGGTGACTTACCCAAGCTGGGTTGATAAGCCGAGTGAAGACAGTGCTTGTGAGGCGTAGGCGAGTGCTGCACCAGAACAGGTTGGAAGAGGCAGTGGTGTGGCCAGAGGGAGAAGCAGGGCCAGAGCTGGTGCATCAGCAGCAACTGTTTCACGTAGTGAAGCTCCCGTGGCGAGGTCTAGATGTTTGCAAGTCTGGAGGTTCTTTAAAGAAAATGAGGATGACCGACGGACTGTGGTGTGCAACCTGTGCCACACCAGGATCAGCAGGGGTGCCACCACTACTAGCCTAACCACCACCAGCATGCGCAGGCATATGAGTGCTAAACACCCCACTCAATGGAACCAAGGCCGTTCACCACCTCCTGCGGGTCACACCACTGCTCCTTCCCCTGTGTCACTCGCTGCCTCTGCTAGTCAACCCCCCTGCCCAGGACCCCGGCACGAGCGCCTCCCGCCGGAAAACCACACCTTCGCCTCCACAATCCTCCACAGTGACCACCAATGTGTCCCAGCGCAGCGTTCAGCTGTCTTTACAGCAGACGCTGTAGCGCAAGAGGAAATACAGTTCCACCCACCCACATGCCCAAGCCCTCAACGTCCACATCTCCAAATTGCTGAGCCTGGAGATGCTGCCCTATAGGCTGGTAGAGACCGAGGCCTTTCGCAATCTCATGGCGGTGGCTGCCCATCGGTATTCGGACCCCAGCCGCCACTATTTTTCCCGATGTGCCGTCCCAGCCCTACACCAGCACGTGTCAGAGAACATCTTCCGTGCCCTGACCAACGCTGTTTCTGAGAAGGTCCACCTAACCACGGACTAGTGCTGCTGGGCAGGGACACTATATCTCACTAACGGCACATTGGGTTAACTTGTTGGAGGCTGGGACCGAGACTGACCCTGGGGCCGCTCATGTACTGCCCACACCGAGGATTGCGGCACCTACCTCGGTCACGGTCTCTCAGACGTACTATGCCTCCTCCTCAGACCCCTCCTCCTCCTCCACCGATTTACTATCCGTGGGCACGGCGCCTTCAGTCGGTAGCTCTAGGCGCAACAGCAGTGCCGTGGGTAAGCGCCAGCAGGCGGTGCTCAAACTGCTAGCTTAGGTGACAAAAGGCACACCGCCCAAGAGCTGTTACAGGGCATCACGGCGCAGACCGATGTGTGGCTGGCACCGCTGAACCTCAAGCCAGGCATGGTTGTGTGTGACAACGGGCGTAACCTGGTGGCGGCTCTGCAACTCGGCAGACTGACACATGTGCCATGCTTGGCCCACGTGTTCAATCTCATAGTTCAGCGGTTCCTCAAGACATACCCCAATCTGTCTGATTTGCTCACCAAGGTGCGCCGCATCTGTGCGCATTTCTGCAAGTCGACCACAGATGCTGCCACTCTCAGGGCAGCGCAGCGCCGCCTACAACTGCCCGCTCACCGACTGTTGTGCGACGTGCCCACGAGATGGAATTCGACATTAAACATGTTATCCAGAGTTTACCAGCAGCGCAGAGCGATTGTAGACTGCCAGATGTCATCTTCCACCAGAACTGGTAGTCAGGTCTCTCAGATTCCTCAAGTCTACAATGAGGAGTGGACGTGGATGTCTGATATCTGCCAGGTGTTGAGCAACTTTGAGGAGTCAACACAGATGGTCAGCGGTGATGCCGCCATTATCAGCCTCACCATCCCGCTGCTTTGCCTGTTGAAAAACTCACTGCTCAGCATCAAGTCGGATGCTTTGCGCTTGTCACAAGAGACGGTGGAGGAAGATACGTCGCTTGATAGCCAGAGCACCCTCCGGTCTGTTTCTCAGAGCGTATCGGAGGAGGGGGATGAGGATGAGGAAGAAGAGGAGGAGAATGTCGGCGAGACAGTAGAGGGTACCAGTGCTCAATCCTTAACTCTTGAGCGTGTATGGGCTGAAGAGGAGGAGGAGGAGGAAATGGAGAGTCAGGCCAGTGAGGAGAGGGAATTCTTGCATGTTGGGACTCTGGCGCACATGGCAGACTTCATGTTAGGCTGCATATCCCGTGACCCTCGTGTTAGAAGCATTTTTTCAAACACCGATTACTGGGTGTTCACTCTCCTGGACCCACGGTACAAGCAGAACCTTTCCACTCTCATCCCTGCAGAGGAAAGGAGTATGAGAGTGAATAGATATCAACAGGCCCTGGTGCACAAGCTGAAACAGTCCGTAGCGATCACTCTGCTCCATACAACTACTGGGTTTCAAAGCTGGACATGTGGCCTGAACTGGCGCTGTACGCCTTGGAGGTGCTGGCCTGCCCTGCCGCTAGCATGCTGTCATAGCGGGTATTCAGTGCAGCTGGTGGCGTCATCACCGATAAGCGTACATGCCTGTCAACTGACAGTGCTGACAGGCTGACGCTTATTACAATTAACAAAGCCTGGATTTCACCGGAATTCAAATCTCCTCCGTGGGAAAGCAGCTAAAGATTTACATTACTTATGTATCCGATTCCTCTTCTCTACTCCTCCTACTCATCCTCCTCCTCCTTGTCGTCTTTGCCTAACGCTGACCAAAAAAACGCCATTTTTTAGAGGTCCAACTGGCACTCTTTTACCACAATTTTTCCCCTACAGGCCCTCTCTTCAAACAATTTTTCCGGAGGTCAACCTACAGGCCCTCTCTCTAAATAATTTTTCTGGAGGTCCACCTACAGGCCCTCTCTCCAAACAATTTTTCCAGAGGTCCACCTACAGGCCCTCTCTCCAAACAATTTTTCCAGAGGTTCACCTACAGGCCCTCTCTCCAAACAATTTTTCCAGAGGTCCACCTACAGGCCCTCTCTCCAAACAATTTTTCCGGAGGTTCACCTACAGGCCCTCTCTCCAAACAATTTTTCCAGAGGTCCACCTACAGGCCCTCTCTCCAAACAATGTTTCCAGAGGTCCACCTACAGGCCCTCTCCCCAAACAATTTTTCCGGAGGTCCACCCACAGGCCCTCTCTCTAAATAATTTTTCTGGAGGTCCACCTACAGCGCATAGGTGCCATATACGGTATTAAACTGAGAAGAATACATAGAACACATACCACATTTGTTCAAGCTCATAGTTGACAACTGTACCGGTTGATGCTAAATTTTTAAGTTGGGGTAATTCGAACTCCATCCGGCTGTTGTCACCACCACACTCGCTAGCCAAGGGGGCACTCCTCTGGCTCTTCCAGCTCAACCTCCTTCCCCCCACCTACCATGCCCCCTCTCTCCAAACAATTTACCCGGGAAGGGGATGTATTAGATATTGGACAGATTTTTTTTTGGTTCTTCTTTTAATTGCCTCCTGCGATAGTGCAATAGACAGGAATCGAACCCAGGTCAACTGCTTGGGAAGCAGCTATGCTCACCACTTTACCACCAACAGCCACAGCAACTGATAAGAACAGATACTAAACTTGATGTAAGCCAACATTTCGACAATCGATAACCCGAAACGGGTCCGCCGTCGAGCCAGGCGTTTGGCCACCCTGAACATTTTACATACTCTGAGCGAGTCTGACCCTGGGGCCGCTCATGTACTGCCCACTTGGAGGATGCTTCACCTCCTGCTACCTCAGTCTAACTCGGTCACTCTGTTGTCACCGCCATGCTGCGTCTGGCTAAATTTTTGGGTGGCTCGCCTGCTACCTCATGTAACTTGGTCACTTGTTGGTGTCACCGCCATGCCGTGTCAGGCTTATGCCTGCATCATGTGGCTGGGGATAGGAGAGCAGTGCCAGCATGGGCATGGGTGATGGACCTTCGTTGCACCTAGTTGGGTGCTTCCCTATATATTCCCACCATGCCAGCCATGGGTTGTACATTAACTAATAACAGGGAAAACAAAAAAAATATTTTACAGAAGGGTCAACTACAGACACTCCTAAACAATTTTACATGAGGGAGTGTCTCCCCGTCTGCCATCGTGTTCGGTCAGGCTGTCAGTAGGTACACCACCTCTGTCGTCCGCAGAAGTGGCCACTATGAGGAAGGCCACGGCGAGAACATCCCCTTTTCAATTGAGAGCAAGTGTAGAATTGTAGGAGGATGACACTTTTCTTCCGCAGTGGATTCACCTTCCCCTTTATCATTGCCAGACAACAGTTGGTGAAAAAGTAATTGGCAATGATGAAGAAAATGTAACGGTGCAGTGGACCGTCTGTGACGCAAATCCTATATATTCCCACCATGCCAGCCATGGGTTGTACATTAACTGATAACAGGGAAAGCAAATAAAATATTTTACAGAAGGGTCAACTACAGACACTCCTAAACAATTTTTTAGGAGGGTCAATTTCGGACACTCCAAAACAAATTTTTGGGAGGCTCGCCTACAGACATTTGACTGCTACCTCAATCTAACTTGGTCACTTGTTGGTGTCACTACGCTGTCACCATGAAGTGTCAGGCTAATGCCTGCGTCGTGGGGCGGGGGATAGCACAGCAGTGCCAGCATGAGCAGTGGTGTCACCTGCAGGCGGTGATGGACCTTCGTTGCACCTAGTTGGGTGCTTCCCTACTATGTGATGGGTATTTGCATCACCTTTCTTGGTCTGGGTGAGCACAATTGCCATGAGGGTAACCACCAGGCTGTTGCCTGAGAATTTGGGGTAATGGTGGGATTAAGCAGCCTCAGAGGCATCCATGCATGCTGCCCCTGCTGTTTCCTGTCCATTTCCGTGGTGTTTCCATCATTTTCTGATGTTTCCAGGTTTTCACCCAGCCTTCCCTAGGCAGAGCCTTGGTCCCCTGCAAAAAATGCTCGAGTCTCCCATTGACTTCAATAAGGTTCGTTACTCGAAACGAGCACCCGAGCATCGGGAAAAGTTCGACTCGAATAACGAGCACCCGAGCATTTTAGTGCTCGCTCATCTCTAGTTGTTACCCCTGTATATGAGCAGTGTATAATCAAGCTAGTAAAGGAGGTAATATGGACAATCACTATACATGACTTTTATTAACGTTGTTTACTTGATAAATGCCTTAGCTAAAGTGAAACAACCCCTTTAAGGATAAATCATCAATATTAGGAGCATAGAAAACCCGTCACCATATATAACCTCACCATATATAATTTGACTTTCTACAGCCAAGCATATTGGTTTTGCTACTGGTTGGCTACTGGTTTTGCTATAAAATGCTGAGAAATGTTACATTAAATTCTCTTTACCACTTTTCTTTTCTTGCTCGTTACCATAATTGCAGTAATATTTAATAACACTGTTAATAGAGTCTAGAGCAATTTAGATCAAAATTTGTGTCTTAGTGAAGGGCACAAGGTATCTGAGATGTTTCTACTTTGTGGATAATGGAAGTCAAACAGGATTTAAAGATTATGGTTCATGAGTAAGAAGTCCTGATTCCTTAAAGTGATTGTCCACCTTTTTCTTACTGATGATCTATCTTTTGGATAGGTCATCAGCATCTAATCTGCAGGCATCCAACACCAGGGACCCTCGCTGATTAGCTGTTTGAGAAAGCAGCAGCACTCGCAGTAGCACCGCAGCCTTCTCGCAGCTTCCCATAGGCCAGTGACATTACGGCTATGTTACATGGCCTGGGCTCAGCTCAGCTCCTTTCTCTTCAATGAATGAGGGTGATGGAACATAGCACCTTGGAGCAGGTGAGTTGGTTCCTTAGCCTTTAGCACCATGCACAACACACTAAAGCGCTGCTTAGTGAATAAAGCCTAAATGTAAAAAGGGCTGATGTGGCTTATAATAGAGCTACAATAGTAATCAGCACTGTTCTGTATGCAGTTGTATACAATCTTTGCACAGCAGCCGCGGTGCTTGAAAGTTTGTGAAATCTCAGAATTTTCTATATTTTTATTTATACTTAACCTAAAACATCAGATTTTCACACAAGCAGTGTCTGACTGAGGACCACCTGAGTACCAGAGAATTCTCTGCTGGACCATTCCCTATAAATACCATTTGGTCCTATGCCTGCTATTACAGCTTCTAAATAAGAAGAAGCTGCTTTCTCTGCTTAGTGAGGGATGCTCTGCTCGCCAGTCTGGGGCCTTCTCTAGAGCAGGTCCTGGGCTGCTATTCTTCTCTTCACCCTATGCTGTCCCTTCACCCCTGTAATGCAGCAAAGAGGTAAATGTGAGGAGGCACGAAAGTCCCAGAGACATTGCCTAGGCCAGAGCCAAGAAAACAAAAATTTAGATGAAGACACAGAAGTGTGCCACATTTGTCGACCAATGAGAGTCAATTTTTTGGAATGTGCCAATGCGGCGGTACTCTTGTTAGCTTGGCAAAAAGTCCCATACCTACAGCTGCTGAGCCAGAGAAATTAAATTTGGACATTTGCGGATTGAAGAGAGTTAAATTTTTCTGAATGTAGCGGTACACTTGCTTGCCTGGCAAAAAGGCTCACCACACTGCCCCGGGCCAGAGGCCAGGAATTTAGGTGAAGGTACAGAAGGGCACTACAACTAACTTTTTGCCACTTTCTAGGAAAAAAAGAAGGTGCCCCACTAGGGGAAGGAAGTGAAAACTTCTTTTTTCCTAGGAAGAGGAAAAAAATCCTCCACCATCCACTGCCATAGTGGATGTTTTTTTTTTGCCTATTCCTAGGAAAAAAGAAGGCAATCCACTAGTAGGTACAGTCTTTCCAAAACCAGAGACAGCTGTGGCCTACCTCTACTACTTCTGGATAGATAGCTGGTGCTGCTACTAGCCACATTCTGGCTCTGAGATGGCTCTGAGGCGTGGGTCTTTGATTTTGAACTCTTCAGTATTTCAGACATTTTATAATGAAGCCTATGAAAAATAACGATTTTCCTAAAGGAAAATTCACAGGTTTGGTGCACAGTCACAAAAATTATGGAACAGTTATAGCAACATTTCAAGTTTGTTTCCAAGACAGAGGTGCAATTACATGTTCTTCCCCTTCTACAAACATGCTGTACTTTGTGAACATTGTAGAATTGGCGCCGGTAAGCTTTCTGCCCACTGTTTTATGTATTTGCATTAAAAAAAACACAGGTTCAAAAAAGACTTTTCTTTACTATTGAGACACACATTGCAAACATGTAATGTGATTATTGCCCCTCACCACTAATATAACAATGCAGGAAAGGCCGGTTGGATTTCTGTCTACTGTGGTAGTTGTGTTTAAAAAGCAAATAATAAAACCCAAAGGGGTATACCTACATTTTTTCAGAGATCCTCCAGGGAATGGCATTAGAGCAAGATCTCTTGATGAACATTTGTCTGGAATTCTTGCTTTTCAGTTTTCTTCTAAATATTGGACTCTCTTACAATGCAAATGTATTTCTAATTTAAAGTTTAGGATTCCACAAATATATTGTAGGTTGTATAGAACACACGGTAAGTGATTTTCTCAAAGCCCACGTTTCTAACTTGCAATAAGTGGTATGCTATGACGTTGGAGTTTACATATGGCTTCTGCCTTCATTCTTTGCGCCAAATTCTTAGATTCTGTTGAAAAGCCTATTAGTAGATACCAATGTTGTCTTGTTTTGGTTCATTAAGGGCTCATGCACACGACAGTTGATGTTTTGCTGTCTGTAAATTGCGGATCCGCAAAGCACAGATTCTGGTCATGTGCAGTCCGTATTTTGTGGATCAGAACAGCTGACTCCTAATAAAACAGTACTATCCTTGTCCGTAATGCAGACGATATGAACAGACATGTTCTATTTTTTGTGGAATGGACATACAGACAAAAGTAAACGGAATGCACACGGGGTCATTTACGTTCTTTTTCGGCTCCATTGAAACAATGGTTCTGCATACGGACTACAACGGAACGGACATGGAAAAAAATAAGTTTGTGTGCGTGAGCCCTAAGATGTATGGACTAGAAAGGCATGGTTTTATCTTCTAAATTACATGGGCTGAATGATATAATGAGAATCAGAAAAAATATTCAGCTCTCTGTATGACAAATTGTGATTCAGACATGTGCATAATACTTTACTCACATAACTGATTTTGAAAAACTCAGCATGGAATCCGCCTCTCTTTTTTCAGTGCGAAAAAGCATGTTTTTGTGCGGTTTTTTTGTGCGTTTTTTTAACCAATGGGTTTAATATGAAGCTTAATTTTCAGGTTGGGGTTTCTGAAGTAGATCTGCGCCAAAAAATGCATAGAAAACACATGGACTTACATGGAGCTGTTTCATTTCAATGGGAGATTCAGTAATGATTCTGCCCCAAGATAGTCCATGCTGCTTCTTTTTTACACGCTGCTTTTTTACACGTGTAAAAAAAAAAAGCAGTGCTGCTGCTGCTTCCTGTTGAAAGGAGCTGATTTTGAGATGTTCCAAAATCAGCTGGCCCTTAGAAGGTGGATTTTTCTCATTTCCTCTTGTTAAAAATGAAATTCCGTTATCCATTAGAATTCTTATTTTTGTCTCTCTTATTGCCATCTAAATCTGTCATTTCACACAATTTACACCTCGAGTCCAATAAACTTTGGATCTTGTGTTTGCATTAAAGTTCTAAAAAATCGATAAGTGGGCATCAGAAATCTTAACTAATCTTTTCAAGTCTAAAAATAAGCTATTTGTAAGCAAAATGAGAGACATTTTACAAGCTCCTGCTCTGCTCATACTGCAATGCCAGTGGAGTTTTATGTATATCCAGTACCCCCAGTTTCCAGTGACTAGAGTATATTCCTTGCTTACCACTGGAAAAAGAGGAGGAGAGCAAAGATCGATCTAGCATATCATATGTTCTGAGAAATCAATGTTTAATGTAGGAACGCAGCTTTCAATTCCATTATGGACGCACCTTTAAGTGGGGGGAAGCTGCGCTGGGCTAGAGTTTCTGTCCCAATGCTTATGAAGATGGCAGATTTGTGATTTGATCTTTTACTGATCTCAGAAGTCTATAGCTGTTAACCTAAATGCAATAGAGACTTTAGTCTTAGAAGGGGTCATATCGGTTATTTAAGCTCTGTAGGCTGCAGGAATAGCAGTCTGTAAAGCCCAATGCTCCATTTAAAATCCTGATGACATCATTAGTGGTCTTTAGGGTCTGATTGCTAGCTATAATTGTATTTCCATTTCCAACTGAAGTCTAACCTATATATAGTTGCAGAAATACATCAAAATGTGCTCAGGAGACATAACAATTTGTTCATGCAGGGGTTACGAAGGGAGTGTTTGGACTGTAAAAATGTCACATTACCCAGCCATGTTTTGGCCGTATAAATTTATCTCCATGCTCTGTATCCAATCGCAGCTGTCTCTGCTCTGACATCAGAGTTCATACTGACTGCCTGCACTAACTCACCCTGTGCGATGTTTGTCTGCTGCGTTTTAAACTTAGCTGTAACCAAAAGAAAGCTGGTAAGCAGGACACGTGTAAAATGTATTGCTGAAAATAAAAGTTCCAGCAAATTTTATTCACCTGTCACCAAGAATTGTTATTTTCAACAGGGTACTAAAAAAGCAGCGATATATCATGCAGCCTGTGAGGCGCTCAGATTACAGTATTTTCCCTCTAACTTTGCATTTATTTTATGTCAAGATGGTCCTGCTATATATGTCATGCTTTCTATGGCATATTTATAGAATCACATGGATATAATTATAGCAAGGAACCTTTTGTGAGATTAAGGCCCGACTCAGATGAGTGAGTTCCACGCATTGGAACAGCGTACGTATGCAGCAGCACCCGTCCTAAACTTCCAGCACTGCTGGGGTCGCATGGCATTATATTGATTTTGCAACCCTTGCAGTTCTGAAATGTATTGGATAAGGGCTCATGCACACGACTGTATGTATTTTGCAGTCTGCAAAAAGCGGATCAGCAAAAAAATATGGATGATGTCTGTGCATTTTGGATTTTGCTGAACACCTCCATTTCGGAACCCCTCCAAAAACGGAACGGAAAATATGTTCGTGTATGTACATGAGCCCTAACAGTGACATAATGCTGTCAGTGTTATCCAATACATTCCAGACCTCTAAGGAGTACATAGCACCATAAATCAATATAATGCTATGCGACCCCGGCAGTGCCGGGAGGTCAGGACGGGAGCTGCTGCATACTCATGCTGCTAGTCCAATGTGTTGAACTAGCTCGCCTGAAAGGGGCCTAAGGCCCCTTTCACATGAACGATACAGATTGGCTAAGGATGCGTTCAGGGTGCAAGTTCAGTCAGTTTTCTCTGCAATTGCGTTCAGACGTTCAGTTTTTCCTGAGCGGGTTCAATGCGTTTTGATGCGTTTTTCATGCGCGCAATAAAAAGCTGAAGGTTTACAAACAACATCATTACATCCAGATGTAATGCGTTTTTCACTGAAGCCCCATTCTCTTCTATGGGACTGGCGCTGCATGAAAAATGCAGAATATAGAACATGCTGCATTTTTCACTCAAAGCAGAACTGATGTGTGAAGAAAATGTATTTCTGTAGTGTAATAATATTACAGGTTATAGCTACTAGAGATAGCTCGTTGATTCAGGGAGTTATTCTGATTGCCTGATTTGAGTCGGGAAATAATTTTTTTTCCCCTAAAGTGGGAAAAATTGGCTTCTACCTCACAGGGGTTTTTTGCCTTCCTTTGGATCAACCTGTAGGATAACAGGCCGAACTGGATGGACAGATGTCTTTTTTCAGTCTTATAAACTATGTTACTATGGTACTATTGTATTGTTATCCTAATTCTGCTAGTCTACTAACAGATAAGATCTTTCCCTCATAATAGCAGTAAACTAACAATGGGTTACTCATCTTTGTAGGAGTTTATAGGTGGATTTAGATGGGAGGATTCTGCAACTGAGGCTCTCCTTCCCTTGTATTTACATGATGTGATCACCTCCACAGTATGAGGACGAGGTATCGCTTTTGCAATCCCTGATCCTGGTACAGAATCATGGATTTTGAGCAGCAGATTGCTGTTTAGACCACACGATCTGCTGCCCAGAAACTATGATCAGTGGTGCCTGCATGAACGACAGGATCACCCAATTAATGAGCTTTTATTATTGGCTCATGTAAATGCAGCCAATCTCTCTGTGCTGTTACAGAAGGAGAATATTTTATATTTAATTGTCAATGGTATAGTACTTCCAAATGGAAAAACAGCTAAAAACTTGTTTTCTATTAATATTACGGTAAAAAAGCTACCTTCTGACTGGTGTTCCTTTTAAATGGGTTGTGTAGCATAACACACTTCCCAGATTTTTATTTATTAAAAATTTTGAAAGCCATGTATTGTTTTCATTTCACTTCACACATACTTGCTACTTTGTTTTATAAAATCCCCCAAAAACACATTTTAGTTTTTGGATGTAACAAAAAAATGTGGAAAAGTTCAAGGGGTATGAATACTCTTTCAATGAACTGTACAACTTTATTAGTATAATTAAATAGTGAAATCACAATAAATAGCATGTAGCCGACAACTACCCACACAGAAATAAGAGGATGCCATCATAAGTCAGTATATCAGATTGACAATACTGCTTTTGATGGTAAAACATATACACATAATACATAAACCTTATAATATGCAAAATTAATGTGATGCAAATATACCAGGAAGAAAACTGAATAGTATAATAAAGTACCCACCATATAGAGGGCACCCTCCACCCCAACGCGTTTCACCCAAAGAAGCTTTTGACATAAAACATAAATAAACATAAAATAAATAAAAGGACTTACCTATTCTGCTCCGGATGGCTCTCCCACTTGGGAGATCTTCCTGCAGTGTTAAACTGTTACCTGACTTATGCGCACTATGTCCCAATGTTGCAACAC
This sequence comes from Rhinella marina, assembly GCA_900303285.1. Taxonomy (NCBI): domain Eukaryota; kingdom Metazoa; phylum Chordata; class Amphibia; order Anura; family Bufonidae; genus Rhinella; species Rhinella marina. The sequence goes on from ONZH01002485.1 coordinate 16,686, forward strand.
ATCTCCTGTCCATCAGGTTCCAAA